>VZTL01025441.1:0-34306 GCA_013400535.1 Scopus umbretta | reverse complement strand
TATCTATATGAAAATGTAATAATCTCAGATTCCCAGGAGGAGGGTTACATGGGAAGTTACAAAGCCAGAAAAATGCTTATCTTCTCTGACATGTATTTACTTGTTCAAGTAAATTACAGTTTAACCACTCAGGTTTTAATATCTTACAGTTGTGGCAGTGCTTTGGATAAAATGGTAGAAAACAAATAGCGTAGGTATAAAAGCTCTCAGGAGACTAAATACAGTGGCCTCCCCAGGAAGAAGTCTGGGAAAGACCTGGAACTGTATCTAGAGCTGGAAAACAGGTCATATTCTAAAATGTACAAGCTAACATTTTAATGAAAGCATTACCGGGACATACAAATGACCTAAGAGAAAGTGTCATTTATCATGAACTATGCCAACTGTTGCATCCTAATCATCATATGTTTTTGCAGCTACATTAAACTTTTGCAAAGCAGCAACTCAGCATGTATATTTGGTTCTGTCTTTTATTACAAATTATAAAAAAACCTCATGAATTGTAATGCTGCATGTTTCTTTTAAAATTTTCTCAGCCTTTCAGTGAATTTAAAAATGTTTGTTAAACTTTCCAAGATAGGAGCTGAAGGGAAACCATGTTGTTTTGGGCTAAAATGTTAACATTCTGTTCAATACAGCTGAGAAATAATCCTGTGTATAGTTAAACATAAAGGGGATAAACTGAAGAATACATCTTTGCTCTTCTTGAAAAAAGACATTAAAACATTATTATGTTCCTTTTGTTATAAACATGACACAATAATAACAGAAGCCACTGTACTATTCTCTCCTCTCCAGTAATTCATATTACACAGAATCACTGAATTAATTTAAGATGAAGACCTCACACACACTTTGGTTGATACCAGACAATTTGCACTAAAATTTAGTTTGAAAACTATGCACTAAGAAAGAAAGGACAAACACCCTTAACAGGACACCATTGCAATAAACAACTGTGAAGGCCTGTTTCAACTTTTTATTTTATTGCCGACTTCAGAGCGTCGATTTCTCTTAGCACTTTTTAAATGAATAAAGCATCACACAAAATTCAAGTTACGTAATTACATTGCTTAAGACCACATTCATTTTACCTTTAGTTTTCGTCTTGCATTGAATTTTCTCAATTGTTCTACTGTTTCTGGAAGATGAATCTTGTATGCATAGCGATCTCTCTCCTTAAAAAAAAACCCACAAAAAGAACAAAACAAAAGAAACATTAAATACAAGCTCTTAATATTCTCTCGACATTAAGAAACAAGCAAGAAATGTACCAGCTAATAAGTATCCTAAGGAGAATAAGGATTTGTTGCAACTTACGGAAAATTTTAGGAAACTGAGAGGGATTAAAATATTTTGAAAGAATTCTTAGCTTGGGCCTGGGATATTTTCGTAATTTTGTTTTCCGCTTTGTAGTAAGACCCTAGCCTTTTGTTTTACTGTTGCGTTGTTAGTCAGTCTGTGGCTAGCATTGAGCTTTGAAGCTGGCAAGCACAAAGTAGTTCTGCTTCTTGGGATTCACAAATCCCTGAGAAGCAATGTGTTCAAGCACTCTTTTAAGGGGTGCTTTAATGTAAGCTTGGGAGATGGGGTATATGTCCAACAGAGCAGGAAGTGCCCGCTCAATGGCTGGTGACACCAGGTGCTAGCTTACAGGAAGAATTCCCCATTGTAGATGGAGACGAAAAATTTGCCAATGAACAGTGGACAGTAGGGGCAGAACTTGCAGCAGCTGTCTACTTTCTTCCCCTGCCCCAAATCATCACAGAAGCTACATACACTTATTAATTTAATGCAAATGTTTATCACATGCATCTCCTGAATCAGAGTAAAATCACTGGCAGAATTCAGTATCTCTATGGCACTAAAGGTGTTTCTGTCTCATGCTGTATTTGGCTACAATCTATAAATGGTTTGGACGAAAATTCTGCCAGCAAGGAAGGCAGTTTATTGTAGGCAAAAATAAGACAGGACTGACAGAATGCTGGCCTAAGCTTGGGAACAAAGTTGTCTCAAGCTAAATCTCTCTCCTTGCTTGTCTTTCAACAAATAACGGCAAGATCAGAAAGAGACCACAGACATCGAAAGTGCTATGCTATATATAGGCAGAACCTGTACATTTGCATTACAGAATTATCTTTTTAAAAAGTGTAATCAGCCTAGTTGCTCACACAACAAAAATGGCAAAGTTTTCTGCCAAAATAACCCTCACCAAATGCTTGCTTTGGCATCTAAATGTGGGTAAGCTCACAAAGGGAGGAAAAAGTCAAATTACAAGTAGGTAAAACTAGATCACCTGTGCTTACCACAGACTCAATCACTGGGATATTATCATTTGGGATTTCCAAACACGGTGCCCATTCCTATGCTCTTTGAAATATTTGATGTACTATGTATGCCCCAGATGAACAGACAGAACTTTGGCTCCTTTCAAGTGGGAAGGTTTGAACCCGCAGTTTCCCAATATTCAGAAAAGTGCCTGTTGTGGTTTAACCCTGTTATTCCCGAGAGGTGCACACTCCCGCCCTCCTTTTATAAGCTAGACCATTCTGCAGTTTGGAATACAAGAGGCAGAGCCAGAAAGAGAGCAGATAAGTGGAAAAACAACTCCATTCGCTAGTAGTTAGACCATTTACTTGGTAGGAGAAGAACAATATACGAGCCTGCACTTCCCAGGTTCTTTCCCCCCGCCCCCCATCAATAGCTGTCTAATGTAGAGCACATACACAGTCCAGGAGCAGACACCAGAATAGCACCCTTTCCAACTAAGTGCCCTGTTTAAGTTAATGATATTATGACTCTCTCTACCCTGGGCCCACACTACAGAAATGAAATAGAGGATAACAAAGAAAAATAGTTAATTGATCAGTTTCTGCCAAAGAAAACACAATGCTCTGAACCAGTACTTGCCACCTTTTAAATCTGCAACACACCCATCATTCTCCAACTCCAACATTTAGCACAGCCTATTAATGGGACTGCTGAGAAGCTAGGTGTATATTCTCCTGCTCCTGTTGCTAACCCTCAGTGTCCAGCAACTACTCTTCCACTGGCTCAACTGTGTTGTAAATTCTGCCACCACTGAAAAATAATTTGATTACCAGATGACATATAATTTTATGTAGTTACAGCAGCCTTTGAGCAACACACCACTACGTACTTCCTTCGCTCTGGTGGGATATTTCAGGAATCTAATGTAAGAAAGCAGCACAGCTAAGTAGCATAATGTACTGCAACAAACTGCATGGCTACATACATAATAGGAAAGAGGTCTAGATATGACTGAGCAAAGAAGAGATCAGAAATTACTCCTCTGGAGTTTGAGAGCCACAGAAAGACACATGAATACTTTCTTCAAGCTTTATTCCAGGCAGCCCTACTCCCTATATTCTGATGTTGCCAAAGATGCCTAAGTGAATTTGCTCTTGCTGTTAAGCAGGAGTTCAAGCCTGGCAATTATCAAAATCTCAGGCTCTTATCTTACAAAGCATTTAAAGCATATTGTCACATATTTTGTACAATGTCACATCTACTTTGAAAAGTTCAAAGAAACGAAGAAAGAAGACTTTTTTCTCCCTTGAAGAAGAAACTGGTGTATAAACAGCTGCTTTTACTACCTTTAACCAGGGATGATTCAGTGCTTCATATACTGTTATTCTTTCTGCTGGATCCAGCATAAGCATGCGGCGTACCAGATCTTTGGCACTTTCAGAAATATGGCTCCATTGCCTAGGATTCATCTGATTACAAGCAACAGAAAAAGAAATTAAATTAGTAATAAGAATATGGAAAAGAACCTACTTTTTATGTAAAGTAATTGCAGAGATTTAACAGTGGCTGGCACTTGTTAACATTTTATCATAACAAATGTAAAAGAAAGTTTCCAAGGTTTTTAGTAACATACAAAATTGTACATTGGTTGCTACTGAAATGGTGTAAAAAATCAAAACCAGTGAGCACTGTATCACATAAAAGCTGACATATTCTTGGTATTATGTTATAATCACAATATATTTTTTACCTATGCTACATTTTATTCAGATAAAAGTGACCCTTCACTAGAAAAAGAAAAAATAATTAGCCTTTGTCTGACAGTTAACTATGCATATGATAAATGTAGAAATTAAATCTACTCCTGAAATCAATATAAGGAATGGCATGACAGTCTATCTGTATTGACCCACAATTTCATGCCAGTGATGCTAAGTAAGAAGCATCAGCCTGGTGTGAACTACTCTGGTCCTGTTCCACAGGTATCATGGACTATGCGTCTTCCCAATGAATTCCTTTCAACTTTACAACAGTTAAGCATCTTTAGCCACTCAGGTAAAAAAGCATACTGACATGTGATCAACAATACAAGCAATTGCAACACCTTTTAGTGCAGAACTGTATCTTTAGAAGACAACAATGTGAAGGATGATTTAGAATATATTTTCATCTTGTGCATATGCAGGTTTGTGTCCAACTAGTCAAGATGATGGACACCCGATAAAACTATACTAAAGAAAATTCTTTCTGTGATAAAGGATTCTATCCTTAAGCTATTTCTAGTATTTCTTTAATTGATGAAGAACTTAAGTTTTATTTAAATGACACACTGCTAATTTTACAAGGTACTAAACGAAAATTCAAAATTATAACCAGACTCTTTTCAACGGTATAATCTGTTCATTTAAAGATGTCCATTTCATTCAAAAATCAGTCTTTACAAAAAATGATCGCTTTAAATTAGAGCATTCAGGAACGTTATCAGGCTATGAAACACACATTTATACTTGTGATTTGTCATTTCTATTTCAGCTCTAATGAAATGAAGGTAATTGCAAATTTGCAGCAAGACTGTTTTGAAATCCTTATACTATTTTCACTGAATAGACATATTGTTGTGGAAACAGGAACAGAAAAGGAACTGAGAAGACACAGTGTGCTGGCCATGACTTTTTTTTAAACAAAGAAAAGTTAACTTGTACGCTTCCAGAAGGTTTTAGCTGCTTAAGAGATTCCATAAAGAAATCTTCCATAAAGTGAAACTGGAATGTCTACCAGTCTATGCAATCCCAAAACTAGTGCCCTGAAGAAATCCTGCTCTTTCTAGGAATACAAAGTTTAAAGAAAGAAAAATGTGCTCCTGCCGAAGTGCAATACCACTGCTGTCACTTACATTTTAGCAGGCTACTGTTAAGTTCATATAATAAAATACTTCTTAAACCGTATTACAGACTATCAGACAGTTTTAGCAGTTTCCACTCTTAATTCGCTAATACACAACTCACGTATGACCTTGGTTGCAAAGTAGAGCCAAACCGATCTTTGATAAAACTGCAAAAATAGTGAAGTCGAAGCTTTAAATTGCCTCCATAATGGCTCTAGGATGCTTATGCTGTGAAACATGCTTATCTTGCACACACACCAATTTGCTTTAAGTTGCAAGTGGCTCCTTTTGAATCATCAGCTGCACTTTACTACATACTGTACTAAAAAGAAAAATGCATAACTACACTTTTACAGTAGCATAGTTTTTTGTTTCAAATCAAGTCAATATGATGATCAGACTTTATGACAGTTCTTTTAGTTGATTAAAAATTTACATGAACTATAAACTTAAGGTAACATATAGTATGTTATACCTCACAGCTAAACCTTATGTCCTACTGAGCTCAATGTACAATTAGGGGCTAGTTACTGTACTCATTTATTATTTTATCTCAGTAAATATTTCTGTATTCTAATTCCTAACATTGATACAAAACACAGCAGGAACAAAATAGACTGGAGAGAAAAAAAAAAAGATCTCTCTTCCTGTGTAACACAGATTTCTATAAGCTTCAAATTTAAATCAGGCTAAATACAAAAATCAACTTCCAGAAATGTTACCAGCAGAGCTCATCTCACTGGAAAAGGACTTGGGTACACTGTCATTTACCTTGTATTTTCCTTTAATAATGCCTTCAAATAATCTTTCCTTGGTTCCATAAAAAGGCAAACAACCGCTTAGCAGGATAAAAAGGATCACACCACAACCCCAAACATCTACAGGTTTCCCATAAGGTTCCCTTTTTACCACTTCTGGGGCCATAAAATGAGGTGTTCCTACACGTCCTAAATGGAAATAAAAACAAAATTGAGTCAAACGATGTGTGTCAAACATGGAAATGAAGACTATTACTGCATTAAACTAAAACAGTTTTAATAAGTTTTGTTCATGGGTTAAACTTTTAACACAAATCTTTTTTCCTTAAGTTTAGTATTTATTAAGTATACCCAGTAAGACAAATTAATAGTTTCCCTTTTGTTTGATTTATACTTTTATAAACTGAGGAATATTATAACCTGCCCTGCAAACTGTGAAACAAGACTTACATAAGAGCACTAAGATTCTTCAGTGAAATGTGCCATATAAAAGTAAAAATACCAGTTTGTACAACCTTTGAAACAGGAATTATTTATCCAGAGAGCATGCACAAAGATATTGTAGAGTTCTAGTCTACACTGGTTACTCGAAAAAGCCGCCTCTAACTGGCAAGGGCATAGTTTGGTCTGATGCTCTGCTTAAACCTTAGCCGGTCTACTGAAACTGCCAACAAGAATGCAAAATGCTAGCAAATGCGTTGTTTGAAGTTGGCGATATCTTACCACAGAGAAAAAGAGAACGCTAACTTGTTTCACTGAGTGCTTTCAATGAATGCCACACAGTAATGGTTCTGGGACAGTACAGACTTTGGATTGGTAATGAATGTACACCCACGGAAACAAAACATATTTAGTACCAACCAATCTATTGAGTGGGTAAACTGATTAGAAGAATGACTTCATTAAATTTCTATGTAACACACTAAGCCAAATAAAAGCAATGAACATTTTACCTTGCCCTATAAATGCTTCCCATTGTAAAGAGGTTTGTTTCCACTGCAAAGGATTTGCAAGAATTAAGCTTTGACTGCTCAGGGCATCACTGACACTTACAAATACCTGTAGTCTTTGCACTACCCTTGTTCCACCAAGTACCAACAGAAGAAAGAAAAAAAACCCATAACTGTAGCAAACTGTTACCACTTGTACCACCTTCATAAATTATTGCTCACTGATACTACAGTGGACTTCAGAAGCTCCATTCAAAGCTTGCAGCACCTTTGTGCTGGCTAGGGTAGTTTACAATGCAGCCTACAGAATCTGAGGTATTTGCATGGCACGTATTTAATTCAGTCTTGTCTTGTAAAGAGACTCTTGTTAGACTAGCCTATCCTGCACACCATTTCTGTGTGCGTTAGCCAAGTCACAGCACTGGTAACAAACACCTAGGAGACTATCTGGCAGTAGCTTACTCAGTAAAGCCCATTCTTCGTTTATACCAGCTAGTGCAGGAATACGATCTAATCATGCTCTGTTAACTAGTCCCCACTCACTCCTTCTTGCATCTACAAGGATTAAAAAATTGTCAGAAAGATGGTAGCTTTTTCACCACACTATTCTTAAGGAGAAACACCACCATTGTCAAACTTCTTCATCTGGCTTTGTGTTAAACCTTTTCATTCCCAGTTTATGAAGCAATCCCTCTGCCAAAGAAACGTTAGGAATCTGCCTGTGACAAAGGCACATTACCTCACCACTAAGCTAGGTCAGCATCTTAAAAAGTCCATGCAAGCTAGGCTGACATGATAGCAAAGGGGCAGTTCCTTCTCAGGCTGAAAAAAACCAGTAAAACAGCAAGATGCTGCAAGTCCAGTGCATCCCTCATGTCACTGCAGGGAAAGGAAGGATATTTACTCTGGAAAAAGAAAGATAGATGGACAGGGGGAAAGATTACTAATTCTTCTTGTTGGTTATACACAATTAATAGGCTTACGATGTACCTTTCAGCTTAACTGATAAACCTCAAAGCCAAATCTTCAAGCTCACTATTATGAGGGGAAGCATTATCTCCTCAGATGACCCAAAGTCTTTCTCTTTTAGAAGCCTTGTGACGGGGAACGGAAGGAAAATGTAAAGTATATATATCCAGCATGCACAAGTTGCTAGAACTCTGGGTGTTTTGCCCCCCCCCCCCTTTCTTTTTCCTAATCTGCCTACAAATCTCTACCTATAAGGGTTTCCTAACTTTTTTCCCCCTAAGATGCCATCAGTTGTGAGAGCAAAAGCATTAACATTTCCAGCTCTGTATCAGGCTATGCATGTACATAAGCAGCAACACCTGCCTGTTCAAACAGCATTTGTACATCACTTAGACTGCTCATGTGATGTTAGTGATATGCATATCAGAGTCTGGAAATCTTTAGTGCAGAAGATATGCAAGACCGCAGAGCAGCCTGGCTTACTCCAAATATTTTCTATCTCAGTGGTAAACTTCCTGGCATTTGAGTGCAGAGGAACCCATTTGGAATTTTGGAGCAGGTATAACCTTTCTTACACGTTGAAAAAAAATATTTGTGGTAATAAAGCTCGTTCAAATCTTTTTTATCAATATGAATGGAAAATCATATATACTCTGAAGATTCTGCCTTCCTACCAGGCTTTCTAATTATTTAATTTTCGTTTCTGTTATAAAAACCAGGAAGTCTAGAATACATCACTAGAAGACAAGATATCACAAGGATGAATAAAGTTATTTAAAAGACAAAGATGTACAGGCATCTGGATCAACTCGTTAATTAAACTAAGAATCCTATGTATAAAATGATATCTAAGTTGATTTAATGTGTATTTCCAAAATTATATGCCACTCCTCTCAGCTTGAGATCTCCTTTGTGTTTCAAGTAAAAAATTGCAGAGATGAACACGGTAAAAAAATGACTATGTGCTGTGAGAAGTAGACCTAAACATTTGGGTTCCGTTTTTGGGTTTTTTTTGGCCAATGCATTTAGTCTGCTGGGCATTTGCAGTACAGTGAAGAACGACCTTGTCTTGTTTTCCTCAGAACGTCTTGTTCTGAGGAAAATGTGTCCTTGCAAACAGTTACCCATCCTACATTTTCTCCTATGGTGTAAAATAGCATATTTAGCAGCAACACATGCTACATAAGCAATGCAATAGCATTATTGTGTGCAGATATTTAGGTGTCAAGGTGCTGGGAGCTGGGGGGCTGCAGGGGTGGTCTCTGTGAGGAGAGGCTGGGGCTGCCTCATGCCGGACACAGCTGGTTCAAATGGACCCACTGCAGGGCACAGCTGAGCCCAGCAGCCAACACTCAAGGAAAGTGTGCGTAAGAAAGGGAAAAACATTGCCCAGCAGTGAGGAGTATGGGAAAAAAGCCTGAGAAAGAGCCTGCAAGCGCCGAGGTGAGAACAGGAGGAAGTGGAAGAGGTTCTCCAGGTGCTCCAGCAGAGATTCCTCTGCAGCCCCTGGAGAGGCCACAGTAGAGCAGGTATGGCCCTGCAGACCCTGGAGGTCCCCACACCAGAGCAGGTATCCACCCTGTAGCCCATGGAACACCCCATGCTGGAGCAGGTGGATATTCCCTGAAGAAACTACGGCCTGTGGAGGACCTACACAGGAGTAGGCTTGTCCTGAAGGACTGCAGCCCATTAGAGGAACCACGCTGGAGAAGGAGAAAAGTGTGAGGAGGAAGGTGCAGCAGAGAGATGCTGTTATGGACTGGCCACAGCCCATCATTCCCCATCCCTCTGCACCATGTGGGGTTGGAAGGTAAGGAAGCCAGGAGCAAAAGAGTACAGTTGAGCCTGGGAAGGGGAGGGGGGGAGGTGGTGTTTTCAATTTTGCCTTTGTTTCACACTACCCAAATCTATTTCAACTGGCAATAAATTACACTGGTTTTCCCCAAGTCAAGTCTCTTTTACCTGTGATGGTAACTGGCAAGCAGTTTGCATGTATTTACCTTGACCCATGATCTTTTCATCCTATTTTCTCCCCCTGCTCTGTTGAGGAAGGGGAGTGAGTGAGCAGCTGGTAGGAATTTAGCCTTGGCGCTTAGCCAAGGTCAACCCACCACGCGTGGTTATGCTGGTATTAACGTACAGAATACTGATTAAATGGGGAAAAATAAGATGAGTCTTCCTCCAAAGATGCAGCTCATTTCTTTCATTTTTGTTTTCAAATATCATCTTACCTGATTTAATCATGAGCTGTAATCTACAGTGTCAAGAGAGTACCAAAAGTGCGTATTTTTTTGCTTCCTTCTCCCCTTAAGCAAATAATGATTCTAATTAAAATGACTCTGCAGAAATTGATAAGCAAGAAAAATCCTTCACTATTTATATGCACTCATAAATATATGCAGAACAGAACAGTTTCTTGAAACTGAGCATTAATCAGCTTCCCTAAATTTTGCAAAGCAGGGTCTTGATGGTGGACAACAATTTCAGATTGCCTTTCTCCCTCTACTTCACTTCCTGACCACAGGGCAAGGAAATACAAAAATACTTACAAAACTACTGAATATCAACAAGTAGCAAACATAACTTGCAACAGAACATTTATCAAAATTGCAGACAAAACATAATATGCAACATTCCTTATGCAGTAGCCATCCACTGCCAGCACTCTGTTCATTACCAATGACCTTCATCATATTATAGTTCTTTTCCATAGACACATTTTTTTCTACCAGAACAAGCTTCTTGAGGTTTACTTCCTACTTTCTATGTGAAAATAGACAAATTATAGCCTCTTGATACTTCAAGGTTCCTATTTTGCTTTATCTGGTGACATCACATCAGAATGTGAGGCTGTATGTTTACCTCGTACTCCAGAGCTCTTACAGACAAACTGACAGACTTAGAAGTTATGGTTAAAAAAACACTGTCCCTCTCTGATCATCCCAAATATTCTTTCTCCTCCCTTGGAAGTCAAAGAACTTAGATCACAGGTGGAAAACCGGCATCTTTGTTGCTCTGGTTCAACACCAGTATACCATAAAAGTCCGCTTTAGTAACTGCTTGATGTTAAGCAGAAGGACTAGATTAGTTCAGTAATAGGTAACATTCTACACAGCTGTTTTAAGACCACAACAGACTGCTGCTATAAACTCGATGAAAAATGGATGCTACTTAATAGCATGCTGAAAAATCAGTACTACTAAACCTTAATACTCACTTTTACATTTAAAATGGGAACTCCACAAATACTAATGAAATGAGAAAGACAGCTAGGCTAACTTAATAAAATCCTGCCATATACCACTGCTAGATTATAGTTAGTAAGAATCATTACAGAATTATTTGGTTTTGTAACCTTTTTAGTGCAGGTTACAAGATCCTGATACTTTAGATTGGAGTGGGGGAGTGATGGTGGTTGAAATCACAATTTCATTTCCATGAAAAAGCAAACCCAGAACAAACAGAAACTCAATTGGTTGAGACTGAACTATCCAGTTAAACAGGGTGTATATATATATGTGTATGTATGTATTAGAAACTTAAAAAGGCTAAGTAATTTCTGGGGCAGCTGTCATCCTCGTGACAACTAACCACTTCACTGGGTTCATCAAGGAGCAAATGATGATTTCGAGGTTATTCTAAAAATTGACCTGAGCAAGGACTGCTGAGCTGCACTTCACTCAGCAAAAGAATGGAGTGCACACCTGAACTTACATAGATAGGGATTTTTCCAATGTTGCAACTACAAGAATGGTAAGGTGAATATCAGTAACAGGATAAACAAAATCTATAGACAGCAAAGTTTTCTAAAATCATGGACACTCACTGCTCTTTAGACCAAGTATCACTTCTGCTGAAAATTATCTAGTAGAAAATTTGCCTCCTAAACATGTCCAGGGCAAAATTTAAAAATTGTTCAATTGTTTTAAAACATTTCAGAAGCTTTTCAATTTTCTTTGGTGTTTTGGGAGAAGATTTGCATCTGTTTGGAGGCAGTGTGAAAAAGAACAGTAAACACAGGTATTTTTCTCTCTTTAACAGATAACTTCTGCCTTCCACAGCTCTTTTATTCTTCAGGATAAAAGAACACTTATGGATACATTTGAATGACTGCCCATGAAAAAATAACATTATTGTATTGAAATAAATATTGCATGTATACATGCACACACACATAATTTTTATTTGTATCTGTATGTGAGAAGAAATCATATGGAAGACTGGAATCAATTTTCTCTCTATGTGCTTCTAGTTCTTCTTATCTGCTCTAAAGTAGTATCAACTGAAAATCATCACTATATGAAGACCCAGCAGTGGTATGTATTCAATGTGATGCTTGCCCCCATCCAATTTGTTGTAAATAAATGACTGCATCAAAGTGTTTGCTGACTTAGGAAGTACTCAATGCCTGAATACATGTAGACGTTAGACATCTTATTTCTAGAGGTAAGCTTTTTTATCAGCCAGTTTTGAGGCATGCTGGTAGTCTGGAAATTTATAAAATTGCTAATTTTGCTGATTTTTTTCCTGTGGATAAACAGAGAGCTTCAGTCTTCAGATGCTGTCAATCTGACATCATTCACAAGCACTAAAGATAAATTTTGACTTACCTCTGATAATTTAGTTTCTATGACTCTTTCCTTATTATTCCAGACAATAGGGCTATGCTTTCCACAAGAAGAAGAGTATATACAGAGACCAAATCAGATTTTGTCATCCCTAAGGCAGGGGACTGATGACCAAGATATCAGAAGGAGAGTCTTTCAACAGCGGTAGTATCTGAACGATGTATAAGGAAACAACTGGAACAAATAATTTTTAGGAAAAAAATGTGAGGTACTAATAAACATCACCATCTGACCTCTCACAATAGTGTAATAAGAAATATGTTCATAAATTAAGGAGTTTCTGAAGAGTAGGATGTCCAGAATAATGTGGAAGGAATCAAAGAATCACACACAACAGATCAGATTGGTCAATACTTTACTACTTTTAATTCCTTTCCACATTACTCCAGACAATAGAGATGTTTAAAGCAGGTGTACAGAGAAGATGAAGAGTGTTGTTTTTTTTTTAAAAAAAAAAAAATCCAACAAAAAAACAAAAAAAAAAAAAAAAAGGTGTGTGTGTGGGGGGCAATTCAGCTTCAGCACAGAAGACTGTCCGAAGAAAATGTATCTTAAAAGATGCATCAGCAGACAACTGGACAACTGGATATTAGTGTCCAGAAAATGAACAAAGCAAAGATCACATGTTAACCAGACAAATTATAGTAATTGATTCAATGGCCTTTTCAGCCATAAAACTATAATGGAGGAAGTAAACCTAAATTGACTTTTAAACACGCTAGCCTCCTGTAAGCACTCTCAAATCGACCCAGATGTGAAGTGGAATCTCTGAGAGACAGTAAACCACAGCTGTATCTTTTAAATGAAACAAAGTCTATCAGAGGCAAAGCTTTGAAAACGCTCACAATTTTTTATTTTTCAGAGGAAAAAAAATAGTGAAACAGTGCTCTTGCTTTGAAGATGAAAGAAACACTACTATTTAAGTGAAAGAAGAATATTGGTGTAGGACCTCAGCTTACAAACATTTACCTCTCCTTGGAAAACAAAAGAAAGATTTTCTATATCATTCAGACACTGATTTGGTGAGGCATTGGAACAGGCTGCCCCGGGAGGTGGTGGAGTCACCATCCCTGGAGGTGTTCAAAAAAACGTGTGGATGTGACACTCCAGGACATGGTTTAGTAGACATGGTGTTTTGGGTTGATGGTTGGATTAGATGATCTCAAGAGGTCTTTTCCAACCTTAATAATTCTATTATTCTATGATAAATGGAAGAAAAGTCTATGCAGTGTGAAAAACCAATATTTCAAAAATATGATTTTTAAACTGGGGTTTATAAAACCAGCAAGAAGATCCAGTTTAGTGAAACACTGGGACGGGTTGCCCAGAGAGGTAGTAGAAGCCCCATCCCTGGAAACATTCAAGGTCAGGTTGGACAGGGCTCTGAGCAACTTNATTTATGGTAATGCCTGCCTTGGCTATTTTTGTAGTAAGTCTAAAAGGCTAGCTGATGAAGAACAAGGAACACTTGATATTTATGCACTCTATTTCTGTTAAGCACACATAAGATGTTTTCCAGTAACATGATGATGGTTGTGTTAGGATATCTGAAGATACTATAGGTTTTTGAAGCAACTTAGGGGAGCTAACTAATAATATACAAAAATCAATACTGGACTGGATTAGCATCATGGTACCTGTAACATTTTGCTGCTAAAGGCAAAAAGTGAAAAGCAGCTAACTATCCATAGATAAGACATAAGACTTGACGAACAAAAAGTATTTCCTTACATTTCCATTCTGGTCTTATGAAAAATGAGTTATGGCTATGTCCTTTTTTTGGTACTTACTTAAAAATAATTAAACTCCCTTAAAAATAAACTCCACAGGGTTGTTAGCTAATAAAATGCAGTCACGTTCCTACCATCCATTCCATGGACATTGTCATTAATGACTTCTAGTGTGATGTCATAGTTTGTTATCATGAGCTCTCTTATACTCCTGTTAAATAACTCTATCTGCTCAAAAGAACACTAGTTATAATCCTTCTAAACAACACAATTCTATCTTTGGACTTCATCAAAAGATTGGGACTGGTCTACTTTCAATAACTCAGACTTAGTTTAACTTTATTACAGAAGGCCCTGTTTCCCCCCAAAACAATCTAGGCACACGGGAAAAAAGATGTGTTTTTTTAAGTTAAAAAAATCCTGTAGTTCCAGACAAAGCAAACCTGTACCCTAGAAGGCAGGCTTTGAAGACACAGAGGGAGAAAATTCCCTTCTATTTGTGTTCTGGGCTACACACAATCTGGTCTTGTCATGCACAGGTGTGTCAATGTGAAAAGGTAAGCAAAATGGCACAAACAGAAATGCATGAAAGCAATAAAACATTTTTAGAACGTTGGTAACCCCTGAATGTTTTAGATACAGCAACTCCTATTTTAGGAGAAAAATACTACCACAAAAGAGAGTGACCATCATAGATATTGAAGAGCTTTTGCATAATGGCTGGGTTTTAACGCAAGATTAAGGGCAGAGTCCTATCAGTTCAACTTCACTACAGTTACATTACTTTCAATGCTGACATGCTTTTTCTAAAGAAAAGCTGTCCTTTTCTGGTTTAAAAGATAAACTAATCTAAGCAACATAAAATAAAGATAGATAAAAGATTTCTGTTCTTGAACACCAGGGTCATCTACATAGGGATTTGTACTAGTAATGAGTATATTCTGCTAGGGTATCATGGTAATACACATTACCTAGATACAGAAAGATTAATAATTATTGCACTTTCTGTAAGTATAAGGCAGTGTGTTTTCAGCATTGTAAAAATTTTAAGGTGTACTGAGCACTGAAATGGGTTAGAAGCACAGAGGGTTTTAGGGTCAGTAAGAGCCATAATAGCTCTTATTTAACAGAGAATTTCTTTTTTGATGTGCTAACCGCCAAATACAGGAATTCCCACGCTGAAAGGGAAATAATTGACTATGTTAAGCTGAATAGATATCTTTCGCTAAAAATTAGAAAAAGAATATGAAAGTGAACAGGTTAGTTATTATACTGCTTAAACCTCTCTATAAGGAGAGTTTGTATTTCATTTAGGAGACAACCGAGAAATAAGTAGTGCCTGTAATTTTTTATTATTACAAAACAAAACTTATCCATAGGGCGTACAGATAACTTACTTAAATCTGCAGATAAACAATTTTTTTTACAAGGAATTTATAGCCCAGTTCAAACAGACAGTATTGTTAACTTTACAGTATCATTCCATATGTGTTATATGAAAGTTGAAGAAATAAAATCTTGCAAGCGCTGTGTAGGGAACTAGTCTAGTAACATGCCTTCAGGTAGGACTCTGGAAGGGAAAAGAATTGCCAGGTAACAGATGTAGTTTCCAGTATAAGTACTGGAATGGAAGATGAGAAGAAAGAGAAAAGGAGCCTGTTAAGGAGAAACCTTGGAACAAGTAGTAGAACTGAGACCTTCTGTGGTATATAAATGAAGTGGAATTACTCTGGGTATCCCCGAAAGCGAGAGGAATTTGAAGCTGAAAGTAACAAGTGCTAATGAAAAGGCTATATACTGGAAATGACGCTTGAGAGAGAGGAAAAAAAAAAACAAACGAAGGCAGACTGATATGGCAGAAGTTGAGATGGATGAGGCAAAAGATACAGATTAGACTGTATACAGTATTATACTGATGAGGCTTAAGAAAGAAGCTTTCGTAAGCACTGCAAACACAAGCAGAAAGGCATGAAAACATTTTTACATTGAAAAGGAAAGACCAGACCAGCATCGATAACCGCATGGCAGTTGATCACATGAATGATGAGTGGGATTGTAGAACAGTGCATGGTAACAGGAAAGGAAGGACATGACAAATTTAGGGAAAAACTCAGGGATTTTTTTTCTAAGTTGAACTTGAGGTTTCTTGCAAGATGGCTAGTAGTCTGAAAGAGAGCACACTGTATCTGACTACCTCCAGAAGAATAGCTGAAACAGAAGAAATGGATAAAATTGCTCAGAATATAAAAAAGAAAAATGAGAGCATCATAGAAGTGTAGGAACTGTCACTAAAAAAAGCAGTGGCTGAGGTACGAAAAATTTGAGAAACACAGGAAAAGTAAAGAAAGGAGTGATCTTTTTATTAAGGAAACAACAGCAGCTTAACTGAATGGATATTTTCTTTGAAAAGAAGTATCTAGGTCTCTAGGTAATAAGATACCTGGGTATTTCCAGGGTATTAGCGATATCTGAAAGAGAATGGAAGCTGGTGGTATGCTTATATTGGATTTGCTTTCTATTTTTAAAGAGCATATAAAAGCCAAATTGACACAGACATTTAAGTAATTAGATTAGGAAATATGAGTTTTTGAAGAAGCATGATATTGAGAGGAAGTTATTCGTTTTGAAGAAAAAAAACAAAACCCAAAAAACTAACAAAATCTTTTGTTGTGGTCTCCTACTCTGGCAATGAAAGCATCAGAAAATTGATTGGGTCTTCATCTGTGCAGGCTGATTAAAGCATAACCCTATTGTCTGGAACAATATGGAAGGCTGCTAGAGGAAATAAAATCCACAGAAAACAAAACACACTTAGTCAAAAAATATGCATACATATCAAGATATTGATGTTTTATGCAATAATTACAATGAAATATTAAAACACAGAAAAGAGTCACATATGAAAACTAGTAAGATTTTGCTATTGAACAGCTTAGCATTCTGACAGAAATTGCCTAAGAAACATGGGGGAGCATTGAGGATGCTGTAGTAAGTCCTTACTCAATTGCTTTGATGTACATTTCAACCCTGATAGCATTTTCATTTGATTTGCTTCGTCAAACATGGAAGAATTGTGCCAAAGATTGTATTAAAATGGAAAATTCTTTGCTTTTTTCAATTGTATTTTGATCAAACCAGTGTAAGCTCCTGTTGAGTAACACTTAGAGGGATTTAATACTCAGCATATGTATGCACAACAATGTTACATTCTACTAGCAATTTAGATCAGCTGTATCTATTTATAATGTTAACAAAGTCTTTAGTGAAAGATTATTTTCAAGCTCTTGTTTTGTAGGCCAGGCTGTGTCAGAAGAACAGGACTCTGCAGTACAACATGCATAATATTACATAACTTTGAAGCAAAATTTCTTACCTCCAGCAACTAGCCCAGACTCTCCTAACTGAATTGCTACCCCAAAGCCACCAAGCTTTACCGGGGCCGAATTCTCTTTTGAGGCAAGCAGTACACAGTGTGGCTGAAAAGAAAAAAACCCCAAATTGTTAGATTATTTGAGAAATACAATTTGCATTTTAGAATTTATTTTCATAAATAAGCAAACAGAAGCTAGAATCTTTGGGGTTTTTTTTAAATAGTTTCTTAATTTCAGACTTTTTTTTTTTCTGGCATGGACTCCTTTTTCATTGGCTTCCCTTTCAAATGTCCCAGGCACAGCAAAATCCTTTCAGGACTTAACAGAACTTGCAAGGAACACAAAGTGAGATCACAATAAAATGGAGATTAAAATTAATGCCTATAATTTCTTACCTGGTACTACTTTTTCTTTTTACCTTTCACCCATACCATAAGCCTTACACTGTTTCAATTCTCCAGCAGAAACATCCTACCTATGATATACTTTGTGGGATCTTATCTGTTACACAGAGAATGTAAAACACTGTTCTGAGCCTTACTCACAGAATTCACTGATCACTTTCCAACTGCAGAAAAGAAAAGGAACATCCCTGTGATATTTCTAATAGATATTCCAGTGAGGAGGGAAATTTTTTAGGTTTCTAAACTGTATTCCAGGCACAGTCTTTCCACTAATAAAAGTGAGGTGTAACGTATAAAAATGGAATAGAATTATACAACAATTTGGATGGATACCGACTGGTGTAGGAGGAAGCAATGTAAAGACAAAATCTATTAGAACACAATTTAGTATTTAATACACATAGTGAAACTGCTGCCTTTACTACAGAGCAACTTCCTGCATTTACTCAAAGCCTCCCTTTGCAGTCAACCATGTTATTTAAAAGGACGAATGGCAAATTTGTATACTGCTTCTTGAGACTACACTGGTGTTTAAATTACAAAACTAGGAACTCAAAATAGTGCAAAGGAGCTACAAGCAGCTCAATCTGACTACCATCATCTGTAACCACTCATGCTTCCTTTTAAAAAGTTTCAAGTGTATAAGAACAGGCATCTTCAAGCAAGAATGCATAGCCTGTTTACAATTCTAACTGAAACCTGCAGAATTCCGTAAAATCTTAATTCCTAAACAGATGATATATTAAGAAAGTTAACATGGAAATTCTCATTTGAAATGCTAAGAATACTAAGTCAAGACAACATTCTTGAGATTATAATTAAATTTAGGCTACCTTCTATCAGGACTTCTAGAATTCATTTACAAATTTGCAATTTATAAATGTTATTTTCAATCCCTTACATCCTACTTAAAATAGTATTACCAGGTGTAATTGTCTCCGAATATTGTACTTCACTTCTGCCTTGTTGAAATTGTTAAGCTCACATTTTGGGCACTTTCACATTCTTTCATTGCTGTCATTTTGAGTGTCAAAGATCAACCTCAAATTTCTAACCCCAGGCAAGGAGGAAGGCAGATGAGAGAACTACACCAACATAAGCAAAATGCACAATTTCACTGTGGTATTGATTTCTCTTTACCCTACATTTGAAAAAGTTATATTATTTCCATGATGGTATTAACAAGAAGAAAGACTGTACCAACATAATTGTCATCCAAAAAGGAAGTCACTGACACTGCTCACCAGAAACAAAATTTCTGAGAAAAAAATCCAAATCTCGAATTGAGAGTGAAACTTAGAGAAAACTTTATTATAGCCAAGCCCAAATTAAGAGCAAAATGGATCTTTTCAATAGACTGAGTTTTGCTAGTTAAAAATATCTTTTAAAAAGCAGTTGCAACACTAGTTATACTTCCCTGGTTGCTAATTGTACTGTGTCAGCTGATTCTCATCACTTTCATAGAGAAGCTGGTGCTTTAGCTTTCTAATAAGAGGATGTGCATGTTACTCCTCCCTGTCTTCACCAGAAGTTTTGAAAATCAGCAGAAGTTCTCAATATATAAATGGTAAGTGGCTGCTTTTATATTTAAGCTGTAATAAAATTTCTATTAAAATTCCTCTTAATCGTAAAGGTACTACTGACCTTCAAACCTTTTCTTAAAAATATCTATGTTTAAGCATGCCTGCTCACTTACAGATGACAAAACTTATGATAGCTAGGTTATGTTTCTAATGTATCTGCAGTGTAAATAATTTTTTCCTCTTTCTCATTGACCTAAAACTTGTCACTACTTATGCAAGTCATGATGTCAAGCATTTTTATAGAAAAGCAACATAAACAAACTATAGTAGTAGATAGGTTTCAAGATGTATTTGAAAGCATCATGGTTTTTTTTAAACAAACTTTTAAAATGATTTCTTGCCCTGACAATATGGAATGTCAAATATGAAAACAGAAGTATTTTTTAAACTGCTAACACATCATACAAATTAAAAGCAATTGTAAGATCAGCCAACATAGGATCTTAAAATATTTTAGACTGTCCTCTCTATAATTCAGATTCTCTATGTACACTAGGTCTTACTACGAATTTTACCTAAAATGCTGTTATTTTCACTGCTGTAGTTATATCACGCATTTAAATGTAAATTTGCGTTTTTAACACCTAGCATGCAAATTTTGTTGGTTTTTTTTCCTTGTTACTGTTACAGAGTACTAAAACCAATACTAAAGTTTTTGTGAGATTAGGGGAAAAAACCTTGCCCCTTTAAAAAACAAAAAATTGAAAAATCTAAGTAAACTTTTTAATGGAATCTTTTATTGCTATGACACACAAACCAAGGACAAATGTTTTATCATTACTAATCAGTCTTAACCCTCTCTCTAAACAGCTCAGATTCTACTCTCCTAACCGCACACTTCTTTGGTTTTCTTTCTCTGGTCAAAACTGACTTTTATCTTCCAGATTGTACCTTCCTGGTCAAAAATAAGCTTAGTGAAATTAAAAACTTTGAAATGAAAACACAGAAAACAATGAAAACAAGGACAATGTGAAAACAATTTGTTACTGCATTAATGTGGTTTCCAGCTACTATTCGTTTCTTTGCATAATACTGATTTTTGAACAGTCAAGAAAAGGAAAAAATACTTAAATTTACATTAAGATATAAATTATTAAAAACAAGCTACTGCAATAGTACTGACTCACAGTGTTACTTATAACAGATTAGATAGCCAAATAAATATTGACAATTGCTTTTCTAATTGAAAACTAGTGACTTGCATGCAAGAGGTCCTGGGTACTTATCTAAAATTAATACTGAAGAGTTTAGAATGATTTTGATATATTTCAATGTACTTTGTATCAACACCAAGAATACTTCACTTAGCTACGCTTACCCTTTTTTGCATCTTAATTTAAAAGTTTACTGTGTCAGATAGACTAATCCTAACATCAGAACTTAAAAAAAAAAATTGTACTTACAGATAAACAAAAAAATTTACATTTCTAAAATTTTCAGCAAAACATAACAGTTGATTTTTAAAACAATACAAAGCAGTAATACAGATGCAATTACAAAAATAGTTATGTGTGAGGGCTCTGTACCATCTGTTCTTGCCTACTTAATGAGAAGGAAAACGGAACCGATTATACAAGACTTCCATTGTTATCATGGTATCTGGCTGAAAGCCCTTCTTCTACTCAGCTATAGCGATACTTTGGTGCATTTACTTTTTTTAGTTAATGCCTTTTATGTTTATATCACATAAGACAGTATGCAATACAGCAAGCAAACACGTGAAAATGGTCCCATGGTGATCTAATTCTTAAAATTTCTCTTTGCATCCCTACAGAACAGCTAAAAAAATTCCCCACAAATGATGGCTGCAGCTTCTGCTGACTTACCAGCTGGTCTGCCACACAAGGAAGTCTTCTGCAGTAACCAAACTAACCTAGCCATAAATGCCTCAGAAATTAAAAACACCACCAGTTGTCCCTTAGACGACAACTCACTGTCACTTGCTTTGATAGTTTTTTACTCTATTATTTTTGTCATTGGATTGGTTGGAAATATTATAGCCCTGTTTGCTTTCCTGTGCATTCATCAGAAAAGGAATTCTATCCAAGTTTACTTGCTAAATGTAGCCATTGCAGACCTTCTGCTGATCTTTTGTCTTCCCTTCCGAATACTCTATCATGTTACCAAAAACACCTGGATGTTTGGACTGATTTTCTGCAAGATTGTAGGAACTCTATTTTATATGAACATGTATATTAGCATAGTACTGTTGGGACTAATTAGTCTAGATCGCTATGTAAAAATAAATAAGTCTGTGAAGCGTCCCAAAATATTAACTATTACGCAAAGTATACATATTTGTTGCATGGTGTGGGCACTTGCATTAACAGGATTTATAATAGTAGTTGCACCATCTTTCCTTAAGAGTGAGGACAGCAATTCTACTATGTGCTTTCATTACCGAAATAAACAGAATGCAATGACAGAAGCAATTTTGAATTATATTATTGTAATAATTTTTTGGATAGTTTTTTTCCTTTTGATACTTTCATACGTTAAAATTGCCAAGAACCTTCTGAAAA
The DNA here is from genome assembly GCA_013400535.1 of Scopus umbretta. Taxonomy (NCBI): domain Eukaryota; kingdom Metazoa; phylum Chordata; class Aves; order Pelecaniformes; family Scopidae; genus Scopus; species Scopus umbretta. The sequence continues at coordinate 12,236 of VZTL01025441.1, read as the reverse complement.
TTTCGAAGAAAAGAGCAAATTTTCCCAACGCAGGAAAATACACTCAGACAGCAAGGAATTCCTTCATTGTACTCATTATTTTCACCATCTGTTTTGTTCCTTATCACATGTTCCGGTTTGTCTACATTACGTCACAGTTACAAAATCCATCTTGCTATTGGAAGGAAATCATTCACAAATGCAATGAAGTGATGCTCATATTTTCATCTTTTAACAGCTGCTTAGACCCAGTTATGTATTTCCTAATGTCCAGAAGTGTCCGTAAAACTGTATTCCAACTCATTTGCAGAAGACTTCATGGAGATTCAAGCCTAGCTCTGGAAAGCACTTCAGAAATAAAACTCGGACAATATACACAAGAGCGATTATCTACTACCACTCCCCATTCAAGTTCTCTAAAGAAGAAGTCTCTGGTTTGATTGTTTAAGTGAATGGATACTAGTTTCTCTCTGTCACTCCAGGCCATCAATTTAAGATGTACGAAAGGCAATACTGTACAGCTACTAATCCTGCCTCTTTCTTCCTGTTAAAAAATGAGAAGTCTTACTTCTGTTTGTGAAAATGAGAAGTTACTTTTCAGCAGTATTTTGCTCTTGTTTATCTGAGAAAACAAAATAGGAAGTTCTCAGACATCTTCTGTTGGACTAAACTAGAACACTAACTCTTTAAGGAGATTTCCACGAAGTGGTCTGAACCAGATAAGGAATCTTGTATATAGACATTACTATTGCCAACTTGCATCTGTAAATAATACATGAACTTTGCAAAAAATAGATTGTGTCCTATTCGAAAGAGCTATATAAACCATTACAGATTTTATGTACTTCTCTGTTTTAATAAGTTTCAAAGAAATCAGTGTTTTAACTGCATTTATAGAAATAATTTTTCCAAGAAAGTATTTGAGAGTTTAGCAACATGTGGCTTAAAACCAAGGTGAAGAATATGACTTCCATTAATTCAGTTATAATGACAGAAGATACATTTAGTTTTATTAAACAGCAAAATTAAAATATTCAAGCCTCCTAAGCCCCTTATTATATTTTCAACATTTTAATGAATGTCAAGGTCACCTGAGGACAATTATGCAATGCTTTTGGAAAATTAGAAACTAAAGAAGGAGAGATGACATACAGGTATTTTCAGTTACATAAGATTTCCTTCAAACTCTGACAGATTTGGTGACTGCAGCTACACAAAGCAGTTCAACAAGGAAAATAAACTCACAGTATTGAGCCTAAAGAGCAGAATAGAAAAACTGGGCCCCATGAACACCTGACGCATCAGCCCTGATCTTTGCTCAGGCTCAGTCTCTGGTCTACTTACAGATTTCTGAAGCCACGCGTTTCAGATGCACGCTTCTTCCCTTGCACAGACCTTCACTTTTCATGTGATTAAAATAATTTTGATAACTCCTGATGCTATGTAAATAGCAATGTAACAGCAATGTCCCATAGATACAACTATTCTCAGTTAAAAACCAAACAGGTTTATGTATTTAGGCACAAACAAAAATTTCAACAGTACATTGCTTAAAAAAAGGGAGGCTGAAGGTGGGGTCTGTTAGACCCAACGATGATTAAAAAGGCAGTTATACCAAGAATAACTTAAATGTCTGGCAGGACAGGCCAGAAAGGTGAATGAATTGGATACTAGATGTTAAGCTCCATAAAATAAGGATTTATTATTGCAAACACATACAAGCAATATTGCTCAAGTAAGCTGGTGTAAAGAAGTTGGTTTTAATACAACTACCAGTAACTTCTCTGATGGATCTTGTGACTTTTAATGCCAAATCTGTGTCAAAACTTGTGGATTTTTACTAATTCTGTACTATATTCTGGTTTTACAGAAACTACTCATAACTGTTATTGAATAAAGTAAACATAACACTTCACCTCTACTATAAACAAACTTGGTTTAATTTTTATGTGATTTTACTTTATTCAGTTTTGGTGAAACTGAGTATAAACATGATAAACAAATTACCATGACTAGCCAGTGTATATTTTTAACAAAAAAGGGTGGGGTTTCTCAATCTTCAAGAGAGAGATTCCTACAAACGTGTAATTTTCATAAAAGTATGATGGTAACTGTATTTTTTCTCAAACATTTCATCATACAATTAAGATATTTGTATAGTAATTTCTGGTTGATTCTCACAATAATTGCATTATATTTTTACTCTATCTTTTATCTATCAGCTTGTCATCCTATTATATGTATGCTGAAGCAAGAATTGTCTTGGCTCTGTATTTGTACAGTGCAAGGAATAACATGTTCCTTGTCCTCTGCAATTCTCTTATGCAGAATAGTAGTTCTACAGTTACATCAACTCTAGTAAATCTAGTGGAGTTTGTAAACCATCATTTCACAAGATGTATACATTATCTCATTGTTCTTTCTTTGCCTATATTTTTTCTACTGTAAGTAGTTGATTGATGACACCGATCACCAGGCTGGGGGTGGGGGGACATAGGACAGGATGGACATGAATGACATGGTGAGGCTTAAACAAAATTTGAATTCTAAAATTCTTTAAAATTTAGAAGAATGTGTTCCATTTAAACCAGATTTTTAATTTACAAGGATTGCAGTTCATGGACACTGCATGCTTGCAAAAATAGACTCAGATCTCTTCAGAAGATCACGTGATAGTACAGAGCGTCAATGCTACGAATGAAGTTGACTTTTAAAGCCAAAGGTATACAGAAATGTGTTCCACAGGACAAAAACCAGACCACCTTAGTATTCTGGGCATGCTTTTGTAAATTATGTAACGTTTATTTGGTTACTATATTATTATTTTGTAAGCAACTAAATACATAAAAGGACAACAGGAAAATAGTCTTGCAGTACAAGTTCAAGATTCTGGTCCATCATGTGAATATGGGATTTTTTGTTTTTAATAATTTAAACAGTGAAATCTCATCAGTATTTTCTTCAAGAGGAAAGCCTTAAACACCCACACCTATTTCCATTGATCAGATGTGTTCTACATGATAGCCATTCTTTACAGATTGTAGAGAAGAAGCACCAAGAAAGCCATGCACAATACCAGCAGACAAGGTTTCAGAAAAAAACATTTTAGAAGAAGTATCGAAGAGTAACACTTTCACAGGACTACATGCTACTCATTAAAATGTTTCAAAAGCATTTCAATACAGGATAATCTATCGCTTAAAGCAGTGGCTGTACACAAGCAGCAAATATGACCCAAATCTTTTAAAGAGATTTCAGAAGGCACAGTCTAATGTTTGTCTTAGGAAAATCCATAGCACCTATACAACTAAAATTAGGCAAGCTTGGGTATAAAAGGCACCCCAGGGAAAAGTGAATAGATTTGTTTGAGGGAAGCCATGTACCAGAAAATCAGTAACAGAGGAGCTCTCTGGAAGATCTGAAAAGCACTGGGATAAGGGTGATATGCTGTACTTGGACTTCAGCAACGTCACTTACTAAAGGCTCTGAGAAACCCTAGGAAGTTAGATGTTAATTCTTGTTTTAGAATTGGTTAAAAACTGGAAAGAAAGCTTAAAAATACATAGTATTTTTTCTTCATTATATTCCCCAAGAATCTGCAAATAGATACATTTACAAACATGTTTAACACTACAATCTGGAATGAGTGAAAGTAAGATGACAGTTTTCAAACTACACACAATTATGCACGGTAGTCACACCTAAAAAAAATTCAAGGTAAAACTCTCTGCTCAACAGCAATAAAAGAGCAAACAGACTGTTAAAATTAGGAGGAAAAAACCTGAGAAGTCATCATTGTGCTATTCTATAATTTATACGATACAGATACTATACGGACTACATTAAATAAATCAACTCTTCAGCTCAGAAATGAAAATCTGAAAGGGAGCACAACAAGCCTATAACAGCAGGTAGGGTACAGAAGAAGAGATCAGGTATTACTATATGACCTTTGTCAGAGTGTGACATTAAGGGAGTAGCAGTTAGAACAAAAAAAAAAAACAACAACAACAAAAAAAAAAAACCAAAAAAACACCCCAAAAAGCAACCAGACAAGTGAAAATACTTATGGATTTCCACAACTATGTAAATGAGTCCTTCAAGATGTTAAAGGCCTGTGGTATCAACTGACTTATAATGGGACCTGAAACTAGACAGCACTGTCACGTAGGAAACAATTACTGCTGACCAAAAAACAAGAGCACGTATCTTTACTATTTTTTAAAATATTTAATCCTTACATATTTTTTCTGCAATTTTCCCAAATTTGAGGATAAAATGCCACGCTCTGCAAACCAACACTACTGAAGAGGAAACAGTCCTGAAGCATCTTGGGAGGCCTCCTGAAAGTTACACTGTAACAGGTCAAATGACCATATAATTAGTCACTTTAATAGTGTCTCTTACTTCTTGTCTTAGCAGTGCTTCTTAAGTACTATCAGGGCCAACTATAGCAATTAGTTGAGTCTTCAGCTGAGTTTCAACATGAAAATCATTCTAATTATTCTTTTCTCTGTAAGCAGAAGCTAGCTGAACACACATCTCCACATAACCTGCATGGTCCTCATTTTCCTTCCTTATTCAAATCTACAACAGATCCTCAAATTTCAGTTGGTGTACCAAAACGTCACCTCTTTTTTACTGTGTAAAAAGGAGTGTGTACTCTTCATTAGAATAAATACTAGTTAGAAAATGCACGTAAAACATACATGCTGGCTAGTCACTTCTATACCTTTTAGACTTGACAAATACATTAATAGCTACATTGTCATACATGTATTCCTTAAAATGAATGGAACACATAAGCCAAGAAACAAAACTGTTTGCCAGATACAAGTTTATAGTTTGAATCATAAACATACCAAACTACCTGGTTTGAGTAAACGGCTGTGCTGGTTTTGGCTGGGATAGAGTTAATTTTTTTCCTAGTAGCTAGTATGGGGCTATGTTTTGGGTTTGTGCTGAAAACTGTTGGTAACACAGGGATGTTTTTGTCAGCGCTGAGCAGTGCTTACACAGAGCCAAGGCCTTTTCTGCCTCTCACCCACCCCACCAGCGAGCAGGCTGGGGGGGCACAAGAAGCTGGGAGGGGACGCAGCCGGGACAGCTGACCCCGACTGACCAAAGGGATGTTCCACACCAGATGACCTTGTGCACAGCAATAAAAGCCGGGCAGGAAATTTGTCAGGGCTGCCACTTCTCACAGGAACTGGCTGGGCTTTGGTCAGCTGGTGGGGAGCAATTAGGGGCTTTTTTGCATCACTTATTTTTCTTCATTTTGTTTTTCTTTATCTTTTGTTTTTCCCTTGTCTTTAAACTTCTTAAACTCTCTTTATCTCAAACCACAAGGTTTCTCACTTCTACCCTACCAATTCTCCCCCCCAGCCCACTGGAGGGGGAGTAAGCAAGCAGCCACCCGGGGCTTAGCTGCCTACTGGGATTAAACCACCACAACCCTTTCTGGCACCCAACACGGGGCTCAAAGGGTTTGAGTTAACGACGGATTTGACCAGAGCGTGTTAGAGGGAACAGGAGGAAGCATCAGAAGCAGCAGTCTGTTCTGCAGCAGAGCAGCCACAAGAACAGGAGGGGGAAGCAACAAAAATCATAAACAAGTTTTCACACTTTTACCCTTCCAATTCTCTTCCCCATCCCCCTCCCACTGAGGGGGCGTGAGCGAGCAGCTGTGTGGGGCTTACCTGCCTAGCAGGGTTAAACCACAACATCAACTTTCATTTTCACACTGAAATTAACTGTAATAATTACAGTTTATTAACTGTAAAATAAACTGTAATTTTTAACCTGCAAATCAGTATTTTTCATGAGGGCAGACAAATATCAATTGTTTTGATAACACAACATGGAAAAATGTAATTGAACAACTTCCTTCACAACATCAGTCAATGAAACCATAAAAGAGGAGAGCAGTGCACTGATAAACAAGTGAGAGTCACATTATTCCTGGAACTGGAAAATTCACATATGGACTCTTTAGTTCAATACTCTTTCTGAAAGCACATACAGAATCAGGGTGGAGAGGAGGGAGTTGTGTTGCACAGTACACCCGCTAATAATGTTCCACCAATCCAAAATATATTTTCAAAGTATTCTCTGCAGCACTGAGAACCTTCTGCCAGCCTGTTTTCCATCCCTTACACAAAATCCCAGCTACTGAGGGCTGTGTGGAATCCAAGAGAACAGAGAACACTCACTGCTTGTAGAGTGAAGAGGTAGGAAAAAATCCTTGCACCGAAGTTGTTCACAGACATTAAGAGAGTGAGAATAACTGGGGGGAAGGGATGACGCTGTAAAAAGCCTTAACATTCAAACTGCATAGTTAGAGCAGGAAGTGTAGCAATAAGAACATGAATGGCAGAGAAATGGCTAATTGTGTATCATAGTACTGCAAAATAAGAAACAAAATGAGGAGGAAAAAAAGCTAAGGTTTACTTATAAGCCTCTGTTTTAACAAGCTAAATCAATTATTTAAAATATACCACAATAACATATTCCGGTACACTCTACTGCCAAAAGTTATCTTGCTTTTGTCTGTAAATGGTGAGTCCTGGTTCCTTTAAGTTTGCATACAGAGAAGGGTAAAGTATGGCTTTTACTGCTGTGCACAAGGTCATCTGGTGTGGGATACCCCTTTGGTCAGTCGGGGTCAGCTGTCCTGGCTGTGTCCCCTCCCAATTCTTGTGCATCCCCAGCCTGCTCGCTGGTGGGGGGGGGTGGGGGGAGAGGCAGAAAAGGCCTTGGCTCTGTGTACTTGCACCTTCGCACTTACTACAAAGCAAGGCCAGCTTCTTCCTAGAACTCGCAAACCTCAGATATAAATGACTGTACTTTAAAAAGAAAAACATACTTCCTATTCCTTCCACAAAAATTCTCACTAGGTAGAGATGTCAACATAAGCATGTAGGTAGCGATGATGTAGATGATGATGTAGGTAGAGGTGTTAACATAAGCATGGTGAACAACAAATCAAAAGTCTGATGAAAAGACAGAATCATTTTTGTCAGGGAGTATAAAAACGTTATTTATCAGCAAGAAATTAATTTTGCAGCCAGAAGTCCCCAGCTTGCAGCCAACAGAATGTACCTTTTAAGTATCAGTTTTGCTTTTACTGCCATGTTTTAGGTTTTTCTCTTTGCTTTATTACTTTTGTGTTTTCACAGAAGCTTAAGAACCACCTGGAAAAGCCAAAAAGTTGTTATACACAAACATGTTTAACTTTAAAACCCCCACAAATTATAGTATGGTACAGAAAAAAACAGAGAAAGCTTCCTATTTGACTATGATGATCAACACAGTTTTCACGTTAAAAAACGATTTCTGAAGTTAAAAGTAAAAATCATCATGTCCAATACACAACCACTGCATTTTTAGAAGAAAATACAGTTAAAGAGATCTCTGGGAGCTGCATAAAGAATGTCGTTGGGGAAAAATACAAAGCATGCTTACTGGCAGGTAAACTCTAGTAACATGTAAATGAGAAAGTGACCATGGTTTAAGAGTACAGAAAATAGAAATAATTGAGCTGAAGAATGCACATGAAGGTCATTATGAAGAACTTAAGAGTGAATTGTATAAAAGATGCACATGTACCATTTGAATATCCTCAAACATATTTTAGATAAAATATGCCATTTGTAAGTTAGGTGAATGGAAATAGTCCTCTAAAAGAATAATGAATGTGCTTACTACAGCTTAGAACCAACTGAAACTGCATTTCTGGGGTTGTTTGTTATTTTTTTAAACTTATAATATCCCATTCCTTTGTTACTCATCTCACTGATCACTTCCAAAATGAAGTCTGATAGACTGTAATTCACTATAATAATTATTATCATACAAGAATTCTGAAAAAAATGTAGCATTATCTCTTACTACAGCAAGAGTTACGGTAATTGAATTATAACCACTACAAGCTACAGTTAATAACCATCCTTAATAATAATAGTAATAATAAAACCCCCTGCGCTAACTGGAATTGCTCACACCATTTTTCGCCATGTCTCCTCTTAGCAAATTTTCAGGATGTGCATTCTTGTGTCTAAACCAGGATGGAATACCACAGTAACATGGACTTCTAAGAATACTTAAGAAACTATTAAATATTTAATTAATACAAGACTCTTTCTGTTAGAACAAATTTTAATATAACTATACATTTAAAAGTGGAAAAAATTAAAAAAACAAGCTATAACTAAATCTAATGGGAACACGAATTAAAGTACATGCAAACTAATTAGAGCATCACAGACTAATTACTAATACTCCACAGCAAGTTTCCCTCACTTAAGTTTAATCTTAAATGAGATCAACTATGTACTCTAAATCGGAGGCCAGCATACCTGTCCATCATTTTAGTAAAAAAATATAAAATTAATGAGACTGAACAATAAAATTGATAGTAGATCACTGAGGTGGATTCTCACAGTGCATGTTTAAACATAAAGCGAAACTAACAAAACAAGAACCTTATCTAAATTGCAGAAGTTTTTATATAGTTTCCCCGCTGTTCTCATAAAAGAACTTACTTATAGCTATTGAAAAGCTGTATCTGATGACCATAGATGTATCAGACAGAAGGAAATTCAAAGAAAGGTCTCAAGCTCTGCTGAGCTAAACAGAGTTTGATCTGTGATCAAACCTTTCCTGTGGAGGAAAGAAACTGTCCTGTGCACACTTCTGGATGATTTGTATAAAATACTGCATTTCTTGGACACAGAGTCGGTTTTCCCAAACTGATGCCTAGAGTGCATCAGCTGTAAACTGCTTCTACTCCATCTATCACCTGACTAGACAAAGGAGATGTGTTTATTTGGTCACTCATATGGGAACAGACATGGATACAGTATTATTCCATGTGGGATTCAGGAATAGACAGTCAGCCTTGTGATAGCTATTTGAGCTGAAGAACAGTTACATGTCATTGAAAATACAAGTTTTCATGCTTAAAATAGCAACTCCCTCCCTGCCCCCCCATTCTGGAAAGTGGGCAGTCCTAAAGAGAATTACAGTAACAATCCTTCCACACCCAAAAAGAGGAAAGCACTATATAAAGGATTGTAAGGTGTTTCTGTGCCATACTTACGTGACCAAAGGACTATTACAATCACTCCTCCACACTGTGTCATTCTTTTTCTCTCTCTAATGGAGCTGCATCCTGACCTAATTTCAAAGTCTTTTTTGCACAGACAGCATCATCTTGTCTGAACTTTAAATGCCTAGCTGCTTTTTGACACCGTAAAAGAAAAGTGTACATTCTGAAAACCTACTTATGTCAGAGAGATACTGTACTTAACAGTACTTTTCAGATTCAAATATTACCCTTTTCATTGCAGCAGTGGAGATAAAAAGGACATCAGACAGAAAAATTTCCTCTTTGCAAAGGAAGGTGCCTGTGGCTTGCACAGGTAAGTTTAAAACTAACTACTTCGTTGTTTTGCCTGAAAAAATTTGGGCATTGACACAAAAATGATCATTAGACTTTGAAATGACTGAATTCAACAATTACTTTGTGAATTTAACTCATTGTAATACAATAATTTAATACATTTGTGTTCAACAATCCATACGGGACTTCATGTACACTAAAAAGCAACAGCTATAAAAGTTGGTTTGATCTGCAAGTTATGAAACATGGCCTACAGCATAATTTTTAAAAATTACTTTTACAACTTTTTGCTATCTAATCAACCTGGTTTCTGGGCTTTTTATCATAGCTACACAGAATCCTCTTTGGTATCCGAGTTCATTTGCTTACAGCTGTTTAAGAAAAAATTATTATCAGTCTGTAAGTCTGAAATCTGTTAATGTTTTCCATATGCTTTTACATGGAACAAAAGTTAAGATACACTTCACTAAAATAGTATCTGTAGAAGAAAATCTCTTTTCACTAGAGGTTAGTAAGCTGAAATGCCAGTTTTTATATGCAGTCATTGTATAGAACTTTGATTTCTTATTTGCAGTCTGGAAATGGAGAAAAGATTGAAAACTGAACTTGGAAAAAACAAATATATTGCAGTTTTAAACAACCATTTTGTATGTTTAAAAATACAGACTGAATTGTTTATGCAAAATGTACATCTAAGATTAGAGTTCTGAACAAGGTAACAGTAGATACAGACATCAGCACAAAGTAAATGCATCTAGCCAGATTCCTGCATCATGCACAGTTTAGTTTGTACTTACATGGAGGTACAGGATACTCCTCTGCCCTTCTGCAATTAAAGTAATACTTTGCACTTACTTTGCTTATGTAACTTAAAATAGTCTAGAAGTGGTTTCCAAAGTAGGTTACAGATGTTCCAGATGATTGAGAAATAAACCAAGACCACACAAGTTATTGTTGGACCCTAGCTTGAACCTTCTGTTTCCTCAATCATTTTATTAGATTCTATGCATGTAAATTCTTTGGGGTTTAACATCAGCCAACTTTTCTTCACAAAATCTCAGTGGAAAATAATACCCAAACAGTAACCTCATGCAAACTCAAGATGATAACCCCAGAGGACAAACAGCAGTTAGTAACACTGAAAAGTAGGAGAGAAAAAGAAACGGTTATAAAAAAGAACAAAAAATAAAACAGATGTTAGATGTGCATTACAGAAGAATAATTCTTTTAATTGTGTTTCAGCTCTCATCATTCATTCAAGAAATACCAACATAAATGAGAAATTCAACATGTCATCTTCAGCCATCGTTCGCTACTACTGTAGCTCTACCAGTCATTTACTCTTTCCTATTTTCTGCTGGAAGTTTTGGAAATATTCTTGCTTTCTGGATATTTTCAAGGCAAGCATCCGCAAAAAGAACACAATACATTTACCTGGTAAACCTTGTCACTGCAAATTTACTTGTATGTAGCACTATGCCTTTTCTGGCTGCATATTTTGCAAGAGGGTACCAATGGACCTATGACTCTTTAAGATGTAAAATAGCAAATCATCTTGGGACTCTTGTTATGCACGTCAGCATGTATGTTACTATTATAATTTTATGTTCAACTGCCCTAAGTCAGTATGCCACCGTGAAGAAAAATAGTGACGCACAATACTCTCAAGCAGTTAATGAAAACTTTTACAGGTGTGTACTTAAAAAGTTTCGTCAGCCAAAATTTGCTAAATATTTGTGCTTCACTGTATGGCTTACTGTGTCCTGCATAACAATAACAGCTATAACATACAATGCCCAGGCAAGGCCTACGGAAGAATTTCACACATGCTACAACATCAAGGTAGAAGCTAGTGAATTTACTGCAATGATTGCAGCTTCTTTTGCCACTGCATGTTTTTTTGTATCTTTTGTCACAGTTTCGTGGTCATACTATTCTCTTACCAGACATCTGAGTAAAATACAAAAAAATACCTGTATTGAAGAAAAACATCTAATTTACAGAACAGTGAAAAGAAACATTCTTGTCATCCAGATGATATTAACTGTCTGCTTTCTTCCATATCATATCTTTAGGCCAATTTTTTATGTACTGCTTAAAAATAATGATTGCCCAATGTTAAACGACCTAGTGGAAATTAAAAATTTCCTTACTTGTGTTGCTGCTGCTAAGAGTAGTTTAGATCCAGTTATAACCCTTCTACTAGATAAAACATTTAAGAAAAGTCTGTATGGCCTGTTTACAAAATCTACACCAGAACACCACAAACATAAAGATGATATTTTCACTGAAAAAACTCCCAAAATGTGAAGGATTATGGGAAGATTTTAGTAGAATATAAGGAACAATAAACTCACTTTAACTACCTATAACCAGACTTTGAGATGAAATGGTAAATATTCAAATAAAATAACATATTACTTGTATTTTTTTCAAATTATCGTGCTTGCTACATCAACATTAGCCATAATAAATCCATGTGTATATCCAAAAGAATCCAAGTGATTGATATATTGAAAGGTGTGTAACACCCCTTTAACCATGCAATGCAAAAGGCATTTTATGTTTGACCTATGGACAGTGTTTTCTACCTAAATAATCAAAGAAGGAGGCAGAAACTAGGCTGAAGGTGAGGACCCAGTTCTCTTTTACCATCAATAGAAGAGTCCCAGGTTTTGGACATGGGTTTCCTTTATAAAAAGGCTGAACAAAGCACAGATGTTTTCTCTGGAATTGCTGAACCACCTCTCAAACGCTTAAGGAAGCAGGCACAGAAAGCTCTAAAACACATTCAAGATTAACACGTATTTTTTATTCAGCAGTATTTGGGTAGAAAGTTGATTCCTTTTTTTTT
>VZTL01025440.1:99317-156861 GCA_013400535.1 Scopus umbretta | reverse complement strand
CACATGGAGAGGACAAGGTGTAACGGTTATAAGTTACACTTGGGGCGATTCTGACTGGACACGAGAGGAAAATTTTTCAGAATGAGAACAACCAAACATTGGAATAATCTCCCCAGGGAAGTGGTTGACTTCGCTACACTGGACACTTTTAAGATTCAGCTGGACAGGGTGCTGGGCCATCTTGTCTAGACTGAGCTCTTGCTTAGAAAGTTTGGACCAAATGATCCTTGGGGTCCCTTCCAACCTGGTATTCTATGATTCTATGATAATCATAAGCAAACTAAAGCAGCAACTGGCTATGTAAATAGTGAGTGGGCAAGGAGTCCTGTTTGCTCCACTGAGCACTATAAATCATTATCTACTCAGTTCATAGGTAATGACTATGCATATCCAGTGCAATTAGCCTGATATCCTAGTCCTTGAGGTCATGACGCCTGAACTAAAAGATTTCAGAGTAACAGGCAGATGCACTGACAGTCTCTTTAGGATCATCACTGAGCAGTCCTACCTCCAGGCTTATATAGACCCCATGCTGCTGAGGAGGGAGTAGGCTTTATGGCTGGAAGTCTTACCCTGGGAGGGGCAGAAATCTCACAGCTTGAGGCCACATACACTTTGCACTAAGATTACTCTTCAGGTCCCAGTTTTCAGGAAGATACAGTGGTAGAGGGACACCAATGCTCTATCAGACATACATGTATGCAGTTTTGTGATACCAGGAAGGACTGCATAGTGATTAAACTGCTGGATACAATATCTGCTTGCTGGATGGTGTGGAATATCTGGGCAGGCTTTTGGAGAAGGCTTGAGGGAGCCTTTGGATACAGTGTATGGAGCAATGACCTCGGGAAGGGAGGAAAAGGTTTCTGGAGGCAAAATGCCTGCAGTCAGATGGTAAGCTGGAGGCCAGGAGCTCCATAGCAGCTTCAGCTGGAATGCCTCCAATACCATGAGCAGGACTGAACTGGGAGAAAGAGAGACACATTCTCAACGAGTGGCTAGGAAATGGTTGAAGACAAAGGATTTGAACTTGTTAGAAAATGGGAAAACTTTCAGAACGTATGTAGTCAGATTCAGGTAAACTAAAATGAAACCAGTGACGGCACTTAAAAAGGTGTTAGGAGTTTTTTTTTCTAAAATTGAAGGAAAGGAGAAGCTGACAAGGGCTAAAAGATGACTCAGGATGGCACATAGAGCAGGAAGTCAGGAAAACTTTATCCTCCAGTGAATAACTATAATTTGGTGAAACTGAAAAAGAAAGAATGAAGAATAATCAAACAAAAAGAATCCCATAGGATAGAGAAAAAGAAAAGATGCTTCTTCATAAATGCTAGAAGTCTAAAAAACAAGATGGGGAAACAAAATGCCTGACTTCAAACAAGGATGATCTCATACTATGTGTTTCAGAAACTTGATGGGAAGAAAGCAATTGATCAGATGCTCTAGAATCAAGGTATGAAATATAAAAAAAGACAGAGGAGGCAGCAGCAGTAGAAAAGTGGTAACATATCAGAGAAAGCTGATTGTGTTTATAAGCAGCTCAAAACAGATATAGCTTGACATTTCTGGCCTAAGTCAGAAATATGCCATATCAGGTTAGATCAAATGTTTGTATCTATTACATGCTGACGGAGATCAGAGTTGCTGACAGGGCAAGAAATGCAACAGTAACAGGAGATATCAATTTCCCACCTACATATTGGGCAAACATCACATCAGGGACTGATGCTGCAGAAAAAGAAAATAGTGTTGCTGCATGAAAGAGCCTACAAAAGAAGAAGAAACTTTTATATTAGCCCTGAGCAACACACAGAACCTGGTTCAAAATGCCCCTTCCCAACATTCTTGCCTAGGGAATAAAAGCCAAAAACCCCCTAACTACAGTAGAATTGCATAGGAACAAGGAACCTTGTTAAAAAGAAACTAAAATGGATGCCTGAAGGCTAAAATGTTTGCGTGGTGACTATTCAAACATAACGTGTAGGACTACATTTGCTCTAAGCCTCTGTGCATGGACAAAGACTTTGGAAAGACCAAAAGGAAAGATGACATGGCTAACAGCAGGATAAAGGAATTTATTAGAAGCAGAAGACTTTCTTTAGAAAATAGAAGTTGTGTCCAAGAATGGAAAATAGAAAAGGTCATAAACTCTGGCAAGTTAAATGAAAACCACAATAAGGTCAGCCATATAGAAACCCAGTAACAATTTCCAAAGACGTAAAGGTCCATCAGTAATGGCTCTGGAAGAAATTATGGCAGCATGGGACAAGAGGAAAAGTCTTCATGTGAATAACCTATTAAAAGAGGAGGATAAATGGCCAGCGTTCACATTTGAGTGAGGTCTCCAGTGATGTTTGAGGGGGGTTTTGTTCCTGGGCTCCTGCTGTTTAATCTATATAGAAATGAACTGGAAAAGAGGGCATATGGTGAGAAGACAATTTGGTGAAGGCACAAAGTTATTACACATAATAGGGGCGAGTTGCTTTCACTCTTTTCAGGCTAGACAAGTATTCTGTTGAAGTGTCAGTATATACCTGGACTGTTCTTATACTCTTTGAAAGACCTGGGAAAAGCCACATGTTCGCAGGGGACAACAAAGGAGAGAAGAGAGGAAGATCAAGGTCAAAGTGTCAGGAATATACAGATAGGGAACCAGAGGGAGATGCAGGGCACACAACCCTGAAGCCGTCTGAGGACCCCCTGGACAGTGCCCACTGGTGACATGCTGGGAGACCTGAGAGGAAAAGGGAATGGATCTAGGCCCTGCAATCACCAGGACCCTGTCACCAGGCTTCCTCTTTCTGCTGCTGGGGATGGTTGGGGAAGTTGATCAGGAAGTCCCATGACCTCAAATGGGGAAGGTATAAAAAAACCCACCCCACAATAAGAAGTCTTGGAGGCACCAGGAGAGGGGCCACAGCTTGGCACCATTGGTCTGTGTGCATAATTGGGTCCTCAGATGGCGCACAATGGTCAGGGCACCCTGTGAGACCTGCTGTTAGCACAGGCTGCTCCCAGGAGGATTACCTGACTTACATTCCTGGTGGGCCATGGGATCAGTACTCATCAGGAGTACAAGATGGCCTACTGGGATCTGTCATTCTCTTCCAATGTAAGAAGTCCCATAGCATGTGTGTCTAGGGAGGATGTACAGGCAAAAGAAAAGAGAGGGGAGCACCAGGAGGAGTAAGTATTTCCACAGCATGCTTTGGTGGCAGCCCAGTTGAACTTTAGATCACTGCTAAAACAGCGCCTGGCTGGGTATGGCAAGGAGATGCAAGGTCTGAGAAGGAGCCCTGAAAGGCTGGGACTATGTGGGGACTACTGTTGCAGAATTCAGTAGAGACAGCAGGCAGTAATCTGCTCCTTACCTTCTGGAGAAGGCATCTTGGATGACTCCACATGGAGAGCAATGGAGACTCCACTGAAATCTGCAAACCATGGTCCAAGATGTCCCTAGTCCTGGTGATGCCAGCACCATCTAGCACACTGATGAAAAAAAGAGGAACCAGGGACCTGTTAAAAATGTGATTTCAATGTGTATCTCCAACGGACACTGCAGTTTGAATGCAGCACCTTGGCCTGCTTGGCTACCCGATAGCTCACTGCCTGCTGTTGGAGGCAAGATGCTGGACTAGATGGAGCTTCAGTACAGCCTTATTCCAATTCTCATGGTCACATGTATAGACCTGGGATAAGTTCTTGCTCATGTTTGCTAAAAGGCAATTGCTAAACTCCCAGGCCGACAGTTTCTAAAGAGGCTTCTGATTTTGTATACCTCCATTTTGAGTCTGTATTTTGGGTCACATTTCAGTTTCTACGTGAGCATGCTTAATCACTACTTTGACAAACAGGGCTGGCACAACTCAAACGGCTCACTCCAAAGTCCAGGCGTTTCAGAGGAGCGACCGTCTGTGTATAATTAATTGGGTGTTATTTATTGAGCTGGCAGCGGGAGACAGTCTGTAGCACAAAGCTCTGTGACGCCCAGTAGGTCGCAGTTCCAGTGTTTTGGTTTCTCAGTATTGCTGGATTGCCACTGTTTAAACAGCAAAGGCAGACCCTGACCCAATGTCTGCCACGAAGGGGCAGAGAAGAGAACTTTGTCCTTAAACTTTCATGACTCCAGTTGGTGAGTAATCCATGTACCTCTCATTAGCTGCAATCTGGAAGCTCTCAGTTGTTTTTGATTGTTGGTGTGATGAGTGTCAAGATCCTAGCATGACAGGAAAGTAAATGCTGTAACTGCAACTCTGCTGGGCCCCTCAAAATACATGACTACTCTGCATTTGTGGCTGTGGATTCTTCTGTCACTGTTCCTTCAGCTGACAGTGCCACATTACAGACGGTATATTAATGGTTGTCTACTAAAAAATAATAGAAAAGCCTTCCTGGTTTTGTCAGTTGAACTGAAGCAGACAGTTTTTATTGCTGCACAGGAGATTAATAATAATTAAAATAAATACCCTCCCCCCCCCCTTGCCAGTAGCTTCACAATAGACATAAGGCACATGAGTGGACCTGATTCAAAGCAGGAACCTAAATGCAATGGAACAACGGATATTTGATAATCATATCCCAATACAGAAAAATCTGTGCCTTGCCAGAAATGCTAAATACTGTTTTGACACCTCTGTCTTAACTTTTGATTCTTCATTGTGGAGAGCTCTGTACTCCTTGTAGAAAGCTAAGGTTTTGGGTTTTTTTTAAACCCTATGCTTCCTGATGAACACTGTCACTCAGAGGCAAATACATGAAATAAGAAGGAATTTTATGTATCTTTTGCAGCCACACACTGGAATAAAAAATAAGAAAAATCCACTACCCGAGTATCTGAGGGAGCCAGTACCTACCTGGTTCAAGGAAAGAGGATACTATTCCATGAACAGCATTCTCAAGGCTCTATTAACGCTGAAAAAAATATACAGTCTTGACTTTTTAACCTTATCCCATGAGTCTATCCCACATCCTTGTGCTTCTAGCCTCATTTCCCACAGAGAATGAAATTTCTGTGATCATGCCATCTGGCTGTCTATCAGCCAGTATGTTCTGAACCTGCTTTCTATCAAACTGACAGAGGGATCGTGGCTCAAAGAGAATTAAGTGCCTATGAAATTCATGAAAATCAGCAGCTCGGTCAAAGGCGGAGATCCAAACGAGCGCCCTTGCTAGGGGAAAGGTAGGCAACCGTTTTACACGCTGCTTGCTAATGTCAGTCATCACGTGCGGCTCTGGACTCATCAGAGCAGATGGTGCTTCTTGCTCAGTGAGATCGAGGGCTTACAGTTGGTGTAGTGAGTGGTACGGGTGAGGGAAGGAGAAGAGGCAATAGGACACACCAGTAGGAAAGCAGGTCTCATTAGCTCCACAGAACACTGGGTTTAACTATAAACTTCCACTTATTCACATAAGTGCAGTTCCTGAGGGCCCCCACAATGTTATGTGGATCTGTTTCTCATAGGGAAGGCTGACAGGCAATCACTGCCTCTTCACTCCCACACCCGAACCCATCCTGCTGAGCTTCCTTTGCTTCCAGTGCTCAGGACTGAAGCGAAACTCAAAGCAGCATCCAGGGCTCTGGAGATAATAGGTTTGCTCTTCAAAACCATAAGAAGGGTATTAAAAATTAGGATGGAAAGTACAGGCCAGTTCAAAGTTTCCCTAAAGAAAAAATCCCAACCAGGGAAAGTTTAGAAGCAAAATGATTTCTCCTCCCCCAGCAAAGGGAGTTTCAGTTTTTGTTTTTCATATCTTGCTCTCTTGCTCCACATACTGTGCTGTGCAACAGCAGCTGAGCTTGCAAATACTTCTGGAGGAAAAGGGCTGTTTTGCTTGAAGCTATGCCTGTCCTAGAGGGAAAACCTGTGTGTTTTTAAGAGTCCTAACTTCTGTATTTTAACTAACAGAGGAAGAATGTTAACATCATCTTGGCAAGCGTGTGTGGCGTGTACATTTCCCAGATCAAACTGAAGCCTGACCATTTATGCTTACCCTCAGCGCACTTCTGTGTGGGCAAACTTGTGACCTCAGCCGTAGGCATGCTGCAGCCCCTCCAGACTACATCTGGTCAGGCCGTTTTGGGAAAGATTGCTGTGGGCTGACCCACAGCAGGGGCAGGACCTTACTGTGGTTTGCTCACTGGGGGTTTCCCCACAATGAAAAGCGAGGTAGAGAAGGGTTTTGCCTCTTGACTGGTAAGCTAAATATGTAGCTCTGCAGGACTCAGAGAAAGAGGCACTTGGGTGAAAGATAAGTGCCCTTCTTGGAGGTGGGCTTGATGTGTGACTGACTCATGGGGGCAGGAGAGCCATCATTTTAGTGAAGAACAGATGTGAAATATATTAACTGAAGCCCTCTTCTCTCCAAGATTTCCTTCAGCAACCCCCCTCAATTCCGTCTTTTCAAGGACTCTATTATTTCACATAGGAGAAAGAAGTGAGAGTTCAGGATTTTCTCTCCCTCTAAAGAGATCCACTGGGATTTACATCTTACTTGTACCTGTCTTCTAAGTAAAAGATTGAGGTCCTTGAAACTGGAAAGCACTAAGAGAAAAATAAAGCTTAGAGCCTGTTATATTTACTATGTCAGTCAATGAAGATAGAAGCAAAAGGCTTTAAAAATAAGTAGCCGATTTCAGCAGCGAGGCCCCTGGTGAAATTGCTATCTGACTTTCCTCACAGAACAGATTGGAGTTTCCAAAAATGTTACCCACCCACGGCGTTTACCCATCTGAGTTGGACTTTTGCATGCTGAGGACCTGTCAAACTGAACTCTCACAAAACTTTCTAGAGGTGATTTGGCTTTAGGGTGCCCAGCCTGATGTGGCTTCCAGGAACCTGGTTTTCAAACAGTGCTGACCATACACTCTTCACCTCTCAAAAGTCAAAAAACCCTCTCCTAAATGGCTCCATCGTGATCTCAGTAGCCTAAAGACAGTAGCCTAAAGCACCCAGAACTGTTTTCCAAAAATAACATGTCAGCAACTTTCCAAGTTTCAAGATTTGTAAATGCTTCTGTGATCAACCTCAGACTTCCTCAAAAATTCTCCAGGGGGAAACAGCTCTCACAGATCACAAGGAAAGGACTTTTTTTTTTCTTTTTATTTTGTTTTCTGGCTATCTAGAGGGGATGTCCAAATGATTCCTCTTCTGAGAGCTGCCTTGATATTTTTTTCATGAGGAAATTTTCCAGCATATAATTTGTTAGAATTATGTCACTCCAGCTGCCCCTGCTCGTCTTGAAAATGACAAAATACACTAAGAAGAGATGCTGCTTCTACGTCATGAATGCCTACATGGGGAGTTACACATGTAAAACTACAAAAATATAGCTTGTATTGCTCAGTCATGCTGTAAATTCCTGTTCAGCCCTTAGACCCAAGTCACAGTGTCCTCATGGTGTTACGACCTGGGGGCTTAAGGGTGGTTTCAGACATGTTGCTTCATATGGCCAACCTTTGCACAGATGCTGTTCTGTTAGAGATGCAAAGAGAAGGTTGAGACAAACCTTTTCCCCTGCCTTTTGTCACTCAAGAGATTCTTTAAGTGATGATTTTGATGCCCTTCACACTGACCCACAGTGCCCACAATCAACCTTATTTCTGTTCAGATCAACACAGAAGGGGGGAAAAAAAAAAAAAAAAAAGAAAAAAAGGGAGGTGAGGTGCTACCAGTGCAGGCAGTTGCAGAAATGGGAGTGACCTAATGGCTTTAATGGGAGGAGCACTGGCTCCTACACGTAGGGATTTTCCCTGTGACGATGACAAACTTCAAGATAAGCCATCTGGGGGATTCCCCAGTCTGCCTCCAGAAATATCACTCTAGAAGCAGTAGCAATTTCACTTTGCTCTTATAGTCCGTCCTGCTAAGAGGCACGCTGTTGCTTGCTCTGTGATTTGAAGCAGCAAAAGCCATGTTTTCGGTAGTCTACGCTCTGCTTATCATCCTGTGCAATGGTAAGTGGGGAGCCTTGCCTTTTTCATTCTGGTCTTTCACATTTATTTTGTGGGGATATTTTTGGGGAAGACAGGGAGGATTACCTAGGCAATCTCTTTTTAAGGTGATGTGTGCCTGTGCTTTGCAGTTTGGTGCTTGATCAATGGGGATTTTGTGGCGGTCCCAGATGTTGCTGTGAGATGTGCTGAAGAAGTGCTGCTGCCCTGTAAAGTTCTTCGGGACTCCTCAATCACCCATCAGACAGCATCTTGGTATAAAGTAAGAAAAAAAACCCCAAGTTACTTAAGCAGTCTGCTTTGCTTTCCTACCTGATACTGGCTTGGCTTGTACAAAATGGGTTATTTTATGAAGCTGCATCCACTTCTCAGTGCAGCAGAGATAAGGCAGAGATGAAAGCATTTGAACTGATCATGGAGAACAGGCATTTTCTATGTTATTGTAGACAGACTATTTGAGCGTGATCCGTGAATTGCTCTTGGCCTGCTTTTCTATCTAACTATTGCTGGCTTCCAGGGATTGGAATTCAGGTGATGTCCCATGTACATGTACCACTCCAGGATTTTTCTTCAGAGCAAAAACTAGTATTTAAACCTTGCAACATCAGTGATGTTGTGTCTTTGTTAATCTTCCCCTGAACAGTAGCTGATTTTTAATTTGAAATAGAAGAACTAAACAAGTACTTGCTATTCTTTAAGAAGATTTGGCTAGTGGAGGTGGGCATAAGGGCAGGGTGTGCAGAAGGCTGATAGAGAACTAGAACTTCTGAGCTATTCTCTTTCCAGTCACAAAGTAAAAGTCTAATCTCGGCTGCCTTGGTTCAGATTTTCCATCTCCAAAGCAGGAGAGGCCTGCTGACCACCTATTTGCAGGGGGTCTACAAGGATCAATCAGTTAATGAGCAGAAAGTCCTGTTCAACACTTCCAAGATGAAAGAGAGGCAGAGTTGCACAGTGGTTGAAGAAGTGGTTGTTGACTTACTGTATGGCACCATGTGTTTGCATCTCAGTGCATAGTTTCAGCTTATGGTGTGAGTCAAATTAAGAGGAAAAAAAGGAAGGTTTTTTTGTCCCCCATTCCTCACTCCTAGACATGCACTCCTGCTGCTTACCATGGGTCAGTCCTGGTGTTCCTCTGGTTGCCTGTTAAGTCAACTCACTGTTGCTTGTTGTAATAGTGGAAAATTAATATGCAAATTAAGATTTTGTGGGTTACAGATTTGAATTACTTTCCCATGTGATGGGAGAACAGCGGACGGGAAGGGAAAAAACCCTGGTGGGTGAAAACTGTTAATTTATCTCTGCCAGAACATACAGCCACAGCCTTGGCTTCCCCAGCAGTATGGTCAGATATTTCAAAATTATTCTCTACAGTAAACCAACAAACAGGGTTACTAGATAGGGCTTCTGTGGCTGAAACTTGGAACGCATCTGAGTTTCAATGCTGGTACAACAATGAGCATCTGCCTGCTGACTAGATGACAACTGCAACCCAAAGGTACATAATCTGAAGGAGCTGTTTCGAACATCTGGCTACCAACCCATCAGCAAGTGCAGCATATAAAGTCGCTTGCTTTTTCCAAAATGCTAATCCTTAGTTCAGCAGTGTGGGTGGGAGACACAGAGGAGAGAATAATGCATTTGGTTGAACATTACTATGGGAGCTGGGATAGGTGTGAACTTACTCTTTTTTGCTTTCTTCTTCAAAAGCTGGATAAGGACATATATTTTGCATACAGATACATGTTAATTATTTAAGGTCCCATGTTTCCCACAGAGCCTAGGCAGGACAGGGAGCTCATTGCAGGCAAACCATGCAGTCTGGCGGACCTGGAGGAGTTGAGCAGAAGTGATAAGGGGTGGGGGAAGAATAAACAAAGAGATTGGCCGTATCCTTGAAAATTCTCCCCCTAACCAGTGCTGGAAGTCAACAAAAATGAAAACAGTTTCAGCAGGCAGAAGTGTAGGGATCCTCCAGAAGCATGTCCTTCTGAGTTCAGTGGCAGCTGGGAGGGCCAGGCAGCAAACAGGAGCCAAAAGCCATTGCCCTGATGAAGGAGCATACGGAAACCCTGTAGACCCAGTTCTGTGTTGTCTCATAGCTCTTACAGTTCCACCTGGGCACAAAACAACTGCAGGTGCAGGGGAGGGTTATAGTTGATGATGCCTTTTGTGTGCGTCCATTCCTCGGCAGCCCTCACTAGCGCTGCTTTTCTTTGCAGCAGCTAGGCTGTTACAGTCTGGACTGCCACTGCACTTGCCCTGCCCTGTCCTGCCAACCTCCACTCCCTCCATGGTCTCTTTGCTCATTCTGCTTCATCCGTTTCGCTCAGGAAAAGATTGTTTTCCCAGTGACCAGCATGATATGACCTCATGCTTTTTTTCCTCTGCTGGTACTGCCAAAACTACAAGAAGTAATGAAATCTTGTTATCTTTAGCTCTTGCCACCATCCTCAGGGGCTGGTGGCTTCAACCATGGTACTGCAGTCTTCTTGTTACTCATCCCAGAAGAGAGGTGGGAAGTGGGGACAGGCAGTTAATGCCAGTCTCGCAAGCCACAGTTGCAGCCATATTAGGCAAAGCACAACACCAAAGCTAAAAAGCCTGACTCTCAGCAGGAAAAAGTCATTTAGGCTCAGTGTTTTGTGCTGAAGAAGCAATGCTTCTTCTACTTGTGGGGCTAGCTAAATAGGCAGCAGCTTGAAGCTCTCTCCTGTCCTCTCCTCGCTTTGGCTGCATGCTGCGATCCCCACTCAACACTGCAAAAGGAGGGTGGGGGAATGGGAAAGCATGACTGGGCTACCCAACATAGAGAATTAATTTGTTATTTAAACAACAACTACAGAAGAATTAATCAATAAACACCACGTATGCCCCCAAAGGGCTAATTAAAAGGTAATTCCAACAAATTGTATGAAATTTCAGGCTGTAAAGTTCAAGCAGCTGTTAGGCTAAATCTTTTGTATGGTGTCACTTTGAACTGTGCAGTAAATGCAAGCAATTAACCTTTGCTTCTGCTGCTTTGAAAAAATGATGGCGACAAGGTTACGGTGCTGCACGTGCAGCTGTTTGTGCAGGGTGAACGCTCAGCAAACAACCCCCTCCTTCCTACTGGCACCTCTGCATGCTCTTACCAGTTAAGGGATACTTTTATAGTTCGCTACAATCTGCTTAAAAAAAAAAAACAAAACAAACTATTTAAGAGTATTTGCTTTTTCAGTTTTGTATGGGGAAATAATTGTTTAAGGGAGTTAATATTCTGGTGTCAAAATCCAGCTGGATGTAAAAAGGAAGGACTATATTCAAAAATTTCTTCACTTTTGATAATGTCTCGTACTGCAAAAAGGTGTGTGTGTGTTTAACCTGTTGTGCAGCCAGTATCCTTAGAGCTCATTAGGTATTTGCATGCATGAAGTCACACGTGTAAGTAGTTCTGTGCAGAATCAGGACCACAGTCAGTCAGCTCAGATAAAATGATTTTTACATAGAAATACTTGAAATGGGGAGGCCTAGTACACTGGGGAGAAGGTAGAGCATCAAGTCCTCTGCCTGCCTGGTGCAGCTCTCATCCCGTTCACTATGTGGCCATGAGAAAATTAGGGAGAAGTTTTCATAATTATGGTACCCTTTAAAGGAGGTTCATTTTTAGGAGTGCTGGGCAACCTGCATGCCATAAAACCTTATATAAACAGTGTGGAAATTTGCCAACTGAGAACTGAAGAGTAGGTTATTTTTGTGTAAGCACCCAGGCACTGGGAATTTTGTATAGAAATATTGTTTTGAATCTCTATGGCCCACCTATGAAACAAGAATCTGAGTAATGAAACTTTACTTACCTTTCTGCCTTGTAGGGCTATTGAAAAATGAACAGTTTCTTTTTGTGTAGTACATTGAAAATGAAAACCACTTCATAAAACCTCATAATTATCACTTTATATCCAGTTTGAAAACCAAGTTTAAGCACACACAAATGAAGTCCCAGTGGATACTTTGCTATTTTTTTCATGTGATAGCCAGAAAAGTCTTAATCTAAAACAAAACTTGAGGAAGGGGAAAGGCGGCTGTACTTCAGTGGAGAGAAGTCTGTTAACTTTATAACACTTCCCTGAAAAATATAAAATTGTGGCAGAATTAGAGGGGGAAGTCATATTACAAAATAAGAATAAATCTCATAGACATTTAATATTAATCGCACCTTCCTTCAAAGGAAATTACTTTTGCTAAATATGCCACCTATTAGCATAGGTAAATAGTCACCACAGTACTTCAGTCTAATTTCTAACATACCTGAAGAAATGCAGTTAAATGCTCCTCAGACATCTATTCAGCTCCAAGTAGCTCCAACGCATTGATGATTTAGACAGGAAGAGAGCAGTGGAAATGATTTCATGACCAAAACAATTCTTTTGCCTGACATGAGCTAGTGCTGGATGCCCTTAGCTTACAAAAAAAAAAAAAACAAAACCCCCAAAAAACAGTAAAGAGGCTGACTGAGTCAGAGGGCTTTTCCAGCTGGCTCATGTGTCACATGCAGTTCCTTTGCCGTTATTTTGGGGTTGGGTTTTGTTTTTTCTTTTCTTCTTTTTTGTTTCCCCTCTAAAGTACAGTCAGGGTTCACTCACATGTGTGCACAATTTATGTCTGTTTCTTCAAATTTAACGTTGGTATCTATACATGACACTGTATAGGAACCATATGGATGCACCTTCAGCACTAATCAAATGTGAAAGTGTTTTTGTGCTGAAAAATACACCTATTAAGCAGTTTCAGCTCAGTTGTGATATATTACATGTTGGCTATTGGGCATTGCCAGAATTCTAGATATTTTGCTTCAGAAAATAAATTCATTCTGGCTGTATATAGTTTTAGATCTCTCTAGCAGTCAGAAATTTTGACTTGGCCATTATTCTTGGTATAATTTTAAACAAAACTATTTTTTATAATCATCCCACCCTCAGAAGAAACTTAATTAGTGTTAATACATTCCACCTTTACACTGAGGTCAGTTTTGGACCTGAACCATTTCGTTTGAAATAAAAATTTGCTTTTATGGGAAAAGTGGATTATATTGGCACTTTGATTTACCTGGGAGCCAATGTACCACCTTAGTCTCGGAAAAGCTCAACGAGAAAAGGTATTTAATGAGAGCAGAGAACACAAGTTAACTTAACAACTGCTTGCTCTCACATGTACATGATAAAATTAAGTTTTAATTGATTGGTTGGGTGTAGGTACTACAGCATGCATGAATTGCCTTTGTTTAGGGGCACTATCAAGTAATGTTGTAGCAGTTTTCAAAAGTTTTCAAAAGTTAAAACTCAGCCAGCTAAGACCAAGAAAAATGTTCCTCCTCCTTCTTCCACCTTGTTTTTAGTTCTCTGAAAAAGAAATATTTGCTGAAGATCACTTAGATTTTGGAGGCCTAATTATTCTACCTATTTCTTGCGATTCATCCAGTCAGAGAACAGAAATGTTCAGCAGTATTTTCAATCAAACCTATCCCATTTTAATATCCACTGTATCACCACCGCTATTCTTACCAAAAAGCTCCAGGGTAAGAGAAACTTAACAGGGATCAGCAATTGACTAGAGAGTACATGTGGGGAAAAATTGCAACCTCTTTAGACCAAGTGTTTCTAAGCTTTCGGTAACTAGAATAACTTTCAATTAAACCCACAAAAATAAGGCAACTAGAGGTGGTTGCTCAGGGTTGTGTCTGGTGAGGTTTTGAATATCTCCAAGGACAGAGACTCCCCACCCTCTCTGGGCAGCCCATTCCAGTGTTCAACCACCCCCAGAGTAAAAAAGGTTTTTCTTATGTTTAAATGGAATTTCCCGAATTTCAGTTTGTACCCATTGCCTCTTGTCTTGTCTTTGGAGGCCATAAAGAAGAGTCTGGCTTCAGCTTCTTTATCCCCCCTGGCAATAGGTACATATTGACAAGATGCCCCTGAGCCTGGTCTCCTCCAGGCTGAACAGTCCCAGCTCTCTCAGCCTCTCCTCAAATGTCAGATGCTCCAAACCTGTAATCATGTTTGTGGCCCTTCGCTGGACTCTCTCCAGTAAGTCCATATCTCTCTTATACTGGGAAGCCAGCACCGTACCCAGCATTCCAGGTGTGTCTCACCAGGGCTGAGCAGAGGGGAAGGATCACCTTTCTTCACCTGCTGGAGATGTTCTGCCTGGTTGAGCCCACAAGGCTGTGGCCTTCTTTGCACAAGGGCTCATTGCTGGCTCATGGTCAACTTGGTGTCAGGGCCTTTCCAGCAGGTTGGCCCCAGCCTGTTCTGGTGCCTGAAGTTATTTGTCCCCAGGGGCAGGACTTGGCACTTTTGTTTGCTGAACTTCATGAGGTTCCTCTCAGCCCATGCCCCCAGCCTGCTGAAGTCCCTCTGGATGGCAGCACGACCCTCTGGCATATCAGCCACTCCTCCCAGCTTTGCGTCATCTAGAAACTTCCTGGGCACATGCTCTGTCCCAATGTCCAGGTCATTAATGAAGGTGTTGGGCAGCATTTACTCTCATTGCTATGGAGGTGACAGAAAACAACAGGCTTAGCCCCCCCAGCTGATTTCTGAAAAAGCCCGTCCGAGACATTGCCGCCAGCCAATGTATATGTGACAATAAACATAAACTCACATTTCTTTTGTAGTTTAATTTTCTTAATGGGTACTTTTATGCAGATAGGTGGAATGATGCTGCCAGCCTGCAGGTCCCTGTTTCCCAGCAAAATTCTTGCTTCAGTAACCCCCAGCAGCCAGCATGGCAATGAGACCCTTTTTATGTAAATAGATTCAGTAGCGGTTCTACTGGTCCCCACACGAGTCACGATTTGCCTTTTGAATTTTGGTGAAGTGTTTACCAGCAAACATGAGAGCAGGAAAAGACCACCTTCCTTTTCTCCTCCCTTTGGAGGTGGGGAGCAGGGGGGGCCAGAATGCTGCAGCTTGCTTACCAGCGAGGCGGAAGGGAAATGAAATGCAAACGAAACGCGGACGGAAAATATTTTGTCACTGATTAAAGAGGAGGATGGTCCCTACACAAGTGGATTGCTGCCACTGACAGTGCTCACTTCAATCCCTCTAAGCTTGTGTGGAATTAATTAGGTAAACCCCCTAGCATTTACCTTAGGCTGTGGTATCACCTGGAGGAGACTTGGCATGAATTAGCACTGGATTATCATAGGAGCTTGAGCTGTGAAATGATCTGCCTAGTGAGAGTGTGCCAAGTAATTCACAGGAGGTGGCAAACAAAGTGGCATTTTCATAATTTTAATTAGGTTTTTGGGGAAAAAAGGTTATCTTGAATAGAGCAAGAGGCAGAATGATGACCTTACTGAATATCTCATGGACTTCCTTTTACACAGCTGGGCCATGGGGACCCACTGCAAATTTGCTCAGATGTGTCCTCGCTACTTCGAGAATTTAAAAAGGGAGGGGTTGATGTTTTTTCATAAGATTATAGGAGATAAAATCACGGTGGAAAAAGGCTTGGTTCAGGCCTCAGAGAAAGGGCTGCTGTGACCTCCAAGTAGGGATGGATGCGCTGCGTGTAAAGGCTGGAAAAATGCCACCAGGTGTCTCTGTAACCTAAAAAATGTAGGGTGGCTGCTGGGCACACCAGCACCACCGCGGACTGCCTTGCCTGCCTTTGCTCTTCAGCAAACGGGAGATTTAATGGAGAAAGAGAGGCATGCAAACCCCGGATTAACCCCACACATCTGAACCGTTCCCCCTCCTTCCCAAATGCAAAGGTTCGTGACACCCATTCAGATCACAACCGGTTTCTCCCCAAGCGAGGGAGACAGATTAGGCCACAAAGTAACTTTTTCTTCGTTTTTTGGGGAAAGGCTGTTCGTGCAGCTTCACGGACAGTGCTTTGCCTTACACAGAACAGGTCTGTGCAAGTCACCGTCACTGCACTTGTGACAGCAACTGAGCACCTCAAGCAGCTTTGCAGGCAATAATCAATCCTATCCTTCACTGTCCCCATAAAATAGGGATGTTAATTCATTTACCAAAAAACTCACTGGGAATAAGCGCATGGTCAGGCATAGGATACACGGACTTACTTTACTTCTCCCTTGTATTAGCAGTGGTTATTACAATTGCGTACAGAAAGATCAAAGTGTTTTCTGATTCCCAAGTCTCAGCCACAAGAAATCACAGCACCATTTACCACCCAAGACAACTTTATACTACAATTTACACTAATAGTGAATTAAAAAAAAAAAAAAAAAAAAGAAAAGAAAAGAAAAATAAAACCAACTAATTTTCTGCATGTAGCTCAGACCTCCTATCTGCATTTTAGGGCAATGGGAAAGGCAGCCAGGCTGGTTCTCTTTATTGCCCTGTGGGCAGTTTTAAATTTCACCAAAGAAGGGGGTGGGAAGGGAAGGGAAGGTGGCAAAAATTAGATCTGAGAGAGGTCAACTCTATCCACTTAACTGCTATTGACCCACTTGTAACCAGAGCTGAGCCCAGCCTGGGTATTGGAATTCCTCTGGCCACATCTCTGACAACGTGCAGGGCCTGAAAATATCTAAATCCCTGTAGCACAGTGAAGTCCCTACCGGCTGAAAACCTGAAAACCACCACAGATACTGTTTGTCTCATAGCTGCTTGGGGCTAAGCATAATAAGACAAGCTGGGGTAAATTTACTGGGGGATTAAGAGGAAGAATGTACTTTCTTCCCTCTTGCTGGGTAAAGTGCGGAAAGCCCCAGGGAATTACTGCTCTATGTTTCAGTTGATGCACTAAAAAAAACCCAAACCTTTCTGAGAAAGGATCTCTATAATTACGAAAATCTTGTGCTTTAGTCCGATTCCCCCGTTCCTGAAAATTTCCCCAACTTGCTGCTTGTTTTACAACATTTTAGGGCTGCAAAAGTAGCGAAGTATAACAGAGCATCAGGCCCACATTTCTCTCCAGACTCCTGAGTATGCTTTCCACATGCAAATACATGAAAGGGAAACCAGATACTCCTGCATCAGTATGAGAAAATTGTGTTAATTTTAATAACTTACTGTGTTACTGTTATACCCTGATGCAGTAGCTATACTGACAGAAAGTAAGCACTAACATGCAACCCAAAAATGTGTCTATTAAAGTAAAATAATAATAATGTAAAAGACTTGGCTTACATTAGTTATAGGTTTGGCTGAAAAGCTGAGCCTTGGACCATATGAGGTGGCTCTGGCTCTGCTGGTCCACAGAAAGACTGAATTCATTATTCGGGAAACCTTCATGGAGGGCACGCTGCCTTGAATCCCAGGGAGCAATGTTAATGAATCAGAATGGACATAGGCTAATTCAAACCCTTCTCCCACCTTTCAAATCAAGTTAGTGATTTCTCTCTTCTTTGTGGTTCCCAGCCAATTGTCATTTTCAGTGCATCCTATCGCCCCACAGTACAAACTGTTCTGGGAATACATTTCATTCCTTCAGCAGCCTCTCAGCAATGCCAAGGAATGTAGCTCTTCTGGTTACAATTAAGAAATTCAACATACAAATGCTCCCCAAGTGCACCAGAACCTGCTCGTGACCTTCACGCAACTGAATCTGAAGGAGTTGAAGCAATTTTTTGTTCTTTGGTTCCAATAAAGAGGGGAGGGGAGGGGAGAGGGGGAAACCCCCATTCCTCCAGAGAGGCGCCATGGTTTCAGGGGTCAGCTGCACAGAAACTGGCACAGGGAAGTGCAGTTTCCAGGGCTGCGCTCCCACAAGGAGCTCTGGGGTGCAGGGTCACTGGGAGGATGCCAGCCTGTGCTGGCAGAGCCAGCACGCTGCGGCACGTCTGCCAGGTAGGCAGGTTTAATTCCCATCACCGCATGGTAGAAAGCGTGCTGGAAGGGCTAGCGCAGGCAGCGGTGGAGCCTACCTGCCTGCTGCCATGCGTTCCTGGGGACTTACGGTCCCCAGAGCTGCCGCTAAGCAGCTGGGTAGGGCTGCCTCTTGCTGCCTCAGCTCCATCCCCATGGACTGTGTCTCTCTCTGTTCAAACTCTTTTGGGGCCTCTGCATAGTCACTTTGAGAGCAAACTCTACCGCTGCCTTTTATCATGTTACATCTCTACCAGGACTGTGTCCAGGTGAGGCAGATTAAGAAGCTATTGCAGAATAGCTCTATAGTATCTATTTATTAATATAGTGTCTATTTAAGCAAAAAACCAAATAATTTTTGATTGTGAGGATGAACATATTAGACACTTTTGCGGTTCCCTTCTCCTGCCTCTCTTCAGCCTCCGCATTTTTAGCCATAAGCCAGCTTTAAAACTCTCTTTTCCCTAAAACTCAGGATGACACCGTTGCCCAAGATGAGAAATATATTTGTGTTTTCCAGATGGCTGGAGAAGGTGAAGGAATAGCATGGAAAGTCCTTGATGTGGAAACTCATTATCCAAAAGAACTTGGAGGGTCCCTGGAGCTCTCCAACGACACCCTCTTTTCACTGCGGATCAAAAATACAACCAGCCAAAACAGTGGGACATACAAATGCACTTTGGGGGAACAAAGTGGAGAAACTAATCTCAGCAGCACAGTCACATTAAAAGTAACAGGTATGGTAGAGACTCTTGACTGTCCCATGCTCTGTATGACATGAGGGTAACAGTTTAAGAATATTTTACAAACAACAGAACAATGTAACACCTTGCTTTACATTTTAGGTTGCCCTGGAATAGAAGATGAAAAATTAAAAAAATACAAAGCTGAGCTTTTCATGCTGACTTGCCTTGGGATTTTTTACTTGCTGCTCATCTTTTTTACCTGTGTAAGTTATTTCCTTTCTCATAAACAAATCAACCAAAACACCCCCATTCATTTTGTCTGCTAGCTGCACCTTAACACAGCTGGTCAGAAGTTGGTGTTCATACTTAATTTATGATCAAATCCTTTAAAAACTCACACAGTATTTTCAAAGCCAGAGGAAACTCAGTTGCACAAGGGACGCAGGATGGAGTCCCAAAGAGAGAAAGCATGTCACTGCACCCTGATCTAACTCAAACCAGACAGTTATTTTCCTGCACTCTGCTGCCCATTTCTGCTTCCAGTTACCCTGAGTGCAAGCTACTCTTCAGTTTAAGGGCACATCAACAGTTTTCTGGTTTGGCAACAACATTTGCCAGAGATGGAGGCACAGGTCCCTGGGGTCACTTCCCCACCTATGGCATTGCTTTGCATGGTGGCATGATGGACAAGTACAAGTCCACCTATTTTTTTGCCTCAGTTTCCATACCTGTAAATTGGTGACAAACCCATTTCAGATGGGCATTTTTGTGAAGCTCCATCTTTCTTGGTAAACAGACATTTTAAGATCCTTGTAAAAGAATCTCCTCGTGTTTTTACCCATACCATTAATGCTGGCAGGTAGTTCTGGGAAAGGTGAGGAGAGGACGTATTTGGGAAGCTCAGTTCACAGAAGCAAAAATATGTTTTGTCTGTGGTAGCAGTGAAGTCAACCCCTCATGCAGCAAAAACAGGAGGTCTGCACCTCTTGGCTTAAAGGCAGCATGAGCCTTGGGTCTCAGTACAGCACAACATTGGCTGCATTTCTAATTAGAAACAAAACAAAACCAACCCCAGTATTTTGGGAGGTCAAATTTAACTTTTGCTGCCTATTTCATATTTGCCTTCTTGTTTTGCTCCTCAGCAGATGAATCATAACTGTTGCTTGGAGAATATCTAATTAGCCGCAGCTAAATGTAGCTTTTCATGTATCTTCAGGGAGCAATTAAATTTATGCCTGTCTCTTTTTTAGATTGACACTCCTGCCAGTAATTTGTGCCATTCAGACTAAAGTTTGACAAGATAAATCTTGTAGGAATTTGTTAGGATGAAAGTATGAAAGCAAGGATATCACTCAGAAGAGACAGATGCCCCTGTTCAGCTCAGTGTCCTGAAAGAATTTCAGGTCTCTGCAGAAACCTCTCCTTCCCTTACATAAAAAGAGTCCCAGTTTTAGTGGTGCAGTTAACAAAAAAAAAAAAAAAAAAAAAAAAAGCCGGGTNAAAAAAAAAAAAAAAGAAGAGCCGTGTAGTGAAGATAACCACTCTGGTGGAATTATGTGTATCTCACTCTTGGGTGAGGTCCAGTCTCGGGTATCAAGCTAGCTTTCATCAAAATTTAATGTTGCCCTGATCTCACAAATGAGCTTCATTATTTAAAATGCCTGTTAATTCCTTACAGGTTACCTTGTCCTCTCCTTCAGTGGAGATTGTGTCTTATCTCCACTAAACTCAACAACAATACTAAGTTTAAGACTGGTTGGCAGGACTAGGGCTTTACTTTGACAACTTGATGAAAATATTTCAGGCACTGGCCTGTATGGAAGGCAGGTGGAAACACACTTGCAAGAGCTTGATGCAAGTCCTGTTCAAAAGAAAACTTGAATTCAATATAAATTTCCTTTGTAACAAAGGCTTTTGTCCTATAAAGCTCCTTGATCGAGCAAGAAATAGAAACTTTTCTTTGTACTGGGTGCTTCTGGTGACAAACAAATGGAATAGGTGTAATGAGCTATGGTTAGCAAAGAAAAAAAGCAAAACTTTCAAACTTAAAAAAAACCAAAACAAAACACCTGCCTTTCATAGGAATTCTCTGTTTTAAGCTTTCCTTTCTGTTTTCTCTTTTAGACATGTCTAAGGAAAGAGAGTATGTCTGCCAATGATCAAAAGAAGAGGTCAGATATGAAACACATGCTCACCCTCATCAACGTACACGAAATGACAACTTTCCAGGATTTAAACAGCAACAGCACTTGCAAAAATGAACTTACTTCAAGTTCTGTCTAAGTTGATGCTGACGGCACCACAGGCTCATCAGTAAACACGATACGAGCTGGATGGCCGAGTGGTACAGAGAGGAAATAAACGCTAGTATATGGCCTCTTCAGAATACCCTGAAAGTATAGGTAACCTGTCAGTGATCTGCTTGTGCTGGACAAGCCTTCGAAAAGCACTGTTAGGCACTACAGTAACTTCTGGGAGTGAGGCAGCTAAGAAATACCATTACAGCTACACAATGGTGTTACAACACTGTTATGAAGTTGGCATCAACTTTTATTTCACTCCACTGTGCAGCCCTCTTGTTCTGAGCAAGAACATGCCTGTAATACAAAGGCCAGGGTATAGGGAGGCCATGGTAGTGCAAAGCCAGGGGATTAAGCTCTTCACTTAACTAATAGCTCTCATCTTTCAGAAGCAAACACAACAGGTGCTGCAGTACGGAAAGATAAGTGTGCAGGGCTGTCTCTGCTCCGTGGTCTGGGTCTGATTCGGGATGGAGTTCCTTTACTGCAAATGGGATATAACTTGTCATGTGATGTTCAAGTAAGCTGAAGAGCTAACCTCATGTTCTTGTCCTGGGTGAATCAAATCAGCATTCATTATTAAATCCAAGAGTGACAAATGTGCTGAGATATAAGAAGGGAGAAAATATTCTGGAAATCTTTCTGGACTGAGTGGAACTTTCTATCTCTTCAAGAGAAGTAGGGATGCATTTGCATAACAGGACCATCAGTTCTTTCCCAGAGGCATCTCCATAGGAATCCATAGGAAATTGCAACGAGACTGTGAACCTTAAAGCAACAAAAGTAAGAATGAAGCAGCCTGTGATATTAAGGACATGTAAAGATGACTTGTTTTATGGTTTATAAAACATGAAGTCAAATGTATGCGATGCCCATGCCAGTCAAGTTACACAAGTGATGACCAAAGCCATGGCTTGGAGGAGATCAACTGTCCATATCTTTTGGATGTATTAAGTCAGCCATGAGATATAGGAATGGAAGATGGGGCATACGAGCACCTGCTTTTTGTGCTGACAGCGTGTAGTATATGTGAAACAAGGACATGAGAAAAGCTGGACTCAGGCACACAATATAAGGGAGAGAAAGCTTTTCCTCTTGGACCAAAGAAAGCAAGACAGATTCTCGAGTCTGAAATCAAGGAATCTCCCTTATCAGGCTGCTGGTGCAGAAGGTGAAGCGAGGGGAGTCTACAGTGACTGTGGGTGTTTATGCGACAACATGAGAATTTGAGCCAAAAGATGATAATTCGCAAGCACTTAACACAATCTTACCACCTCCCCACCTCATCTTTCAAGAGTTAAATTGCAACATTAGGATTTTTAATGCAGTTTGGAACTCCAGGTTGCGATAGGGATGCTCTTTCTGTAATCCTTTGATGAATTTTGAAGCACTGATGGGAGGAAAGCACTGTGATTCACCCAGTAGTGCCTCTGTGAGCAGGGTAGATGTCTCCATTGATGGAGTCCAAGGGGCTCCTCACCAGAAGTACAGTTACAAGGGAAATGTAATTTACTTAGAGCATGGTAAATTAATGACACATTTGTTTTTTTATAATCAATTTTTACATATAAATATGTGTAACATACTTGAAATAAAAATTCAGAGGTAACCTACCATTTGCTTTTGTGTGCCACATATGGCAAATAAACCCAGAAATACTCCGTATCAATTGCATTTTATTTTACAACCGACATAATTACATCAAATATCGTAGATGCCTGATCCAGCCTTTTCTGTGGGACAGGGCATGTATGTGTGTATAATTGATTAAGCAATGGATAATTTTATGCATTTCTAAGGAACTCGCATAATTTCAATTTTCCTCAAAATTTTACTTTCTGGCCAACGTACATTGTAAACCACCTGTTCTGTACTACACAGGCAAGTCATTAAGGAAAATACAAGGGTGTTTCAGTCTACCCGTGGTCACTTTTAAATATGACAAACCAACAGGGGTGACCCGTACATTTAGGTGGCAGTAATACAAATTAAATGTGCATGTATAATAACTGACCTAAGGTATATTGAGTTTTTCCCTTTGGTCAGAAAAGCTTAATACTTGACAGCCATATTTTTTATTTTTTTTATTTTTTTTTTAGGGGAGCAGACAAGAGAAAGGAAGGGAAAATTCAGTTGAAAAGGGTTTATAGTTAATCAGCAGCAAAGGCTGAAACACTTTTATTTCTTCAGATGTATAAATAGGATCAGATCAGATAGGACAGAATAAAAAAGGGGACTTTGCGTAAACAAGCGTACCCATTATTTTTTCTCGGAGACAACCTGTCTGCAATACAGAAGATTGGGCCTGATGCAACAATACTGGGAGTCAAGTTTCAGGCTCAGAAGTTTCAGGCTGGTTGATTGTGGGGATTTGCTGTAGGCCCAGCTGTGTAGTAGAAGTGATCATGTTCAAGGCCACTTAAATGCGTTAAAGAGTTTACAAGGAGTAAGCAGTGAGGAAGTCTTATGCCAAGATGCTTGACTGAATCAGAGCTAGAGAAAAACAGGCAACATCCTAAGTGATGCAGGTGCCTGCACATCTGGGGTGTAAAAAATGTAAAGAAACTGTTGTGGTATTGTAGGACAAAAACTAACATTAGCTAGAAATATTACGAATGAGAACCACACAAGTGAAGCATAAAAGCTAATATATTAGAGCAACTTCAGCACTAATAGGAAAGAAAAAAAAAATTAAGAAAAAACCCCACAAAACCAAACATGTGTTGGCTGAAAATGTTAAAGAAAGAGCTACACACTTTTCAACATAGTATCTCAGAAGAGGCAGTCCTTTCCTTGCAATATGGACCTACTCATATTTCAAAATTACTGCCTCAGCTATCCCAGCATACAGGGGATGAATACATGCACACATTCTTTAGACTTTAACACTTGATTATTAAAGGAAACACGTTGTGGATTGCCTAATTGAGAGGCCTTAACCTCTGGGTAAGGCTCCTGGGCACCTTAACGACAGGAGCCGCCTTGTTAATATTTCCTGAGGGTTTTGTAACTTTTTCATTGATTTCCCCCCCCTCCCCCTTAACCTGCATTTTTCTATTGTTTTGTCCAAAGGTGAGCCATCTGCATTCAGAGGCAACAATAAGCATTACACATAAAATTACTCATAAAGAGCGAGTTTGTCTGCCTGTGATTAAGGAGTATACAGAGAAACACTGCACCACACAGGGAAATTACCTGAAAGAGAAATCGCAACAGTCATACACTGGAGCTAAATGAATATCCAAAATGGCAATGAGGGAAAGCTAAAGGGCATAATCCACAAAATGCTGAGTGTATGAATTACAGCCCTTAGCTAAGCCTGACTTGTGCAGCTAGCACTTACACAGCAGATAACCCAGGCTGACAGTGACCTTGACAGCATTGCAATGGTAATATTTCCTGTAAAGGGTGAACAGCTTTCAACCAATTTCTCTTCAGCAGGAGCTACAAGCATGCTTGTATTCAACACCGTGGACCAAAGTAATCCTCAGTATGTGCCTGTGAATGATACAAACAGAATATGACTCTTTGGGCATGCTGAAAGCCTTGCTCCCTTCTCTCTTCTCCCCTTGATGAGAGTGTTTTGGAGAGCAAAAAGCACATTTCCCTGGTGCACACATTCCCTTTCTTCCCCCTCTCAGTGCAGAGCCAAGCAGCAATGCAGCACAGAGGAGATCTGGTTCCAAGTCCATTGAGCAACTGCAAGTATTTAGTGACCTTCTCAACCGATTTGGAACTGCAATTGATTTTCTTCATCTCTGAACGCAAAGACAATGCTGTAACACTATGTTACAGCTACATAGTTAAAGGTAAATTGGAAGTGCTTTCCACATACCTCCTTTTTAAATAAATATCAGCAAACCCCTTAATTCTTAGTCATTTGTAGAACAAACTGCAGGGGAGATTAAAGAGTTACAAATAAACTCAATACCAAATTTTTTGGTTGATGGTCTGTTCTCTCTTCATTTTGCTGCCAAGACCTGTGTTTGCAGTACTCTGCTTTTTGCTGACTACAGCTGATATTACTTCTGTGTGAAGCTGCAAGAGCAGCGCTGTTAACTCTCTGGAGTGGTGATGTAAATCCTGAAAAATCCACCAAGGGAATGGGTGGTGGCAAGACCGACACGGGTTGCTGCAAGGAGCAGTGGGTCCTTTGAAGGCTTCATTTTACGTCCAAGTCATACAAGTCTTCTGACCCTTTGATGGAAAAGCTTGCTGTGTCCCTGTGGCTGAGTTACAACTGCATCTGTTACACTGCAAATGGGCAGCCTGGGCTGATTTTAAGTATTTGCTGTATTACAAGACAGATGTCACAGCCAGTGCAAAATGAAGCAACCCCAAAACCCAACCAAACCCAATAAACCCAACCCCATGGGCAGATTGAAGGCAAGGGGCAACAACTAGAGAAGAGACAGGTCCTAAGGGAAACATAGGTTGCACAAGCCTTGTGCAAACACAGGCTTTGCTCTCTGCAGTCTTTCAGTTGCTTCTGTGAAGGGAATAAGAACAGCCTGCAGTGGTTGGGGTGTTTGGTTGTTTTAAGAACATTTGCACTGTGTGCCTCAGTTTCCCGATCTATAAATGGGAGTGAAGGAGTTCAAGCATTGTCTTGCATGAAGGCAGGGAAACTGGCATTATTTATGTCTTATTACCTACTTGGAGCTGAAAGGAACTTTTTACCGAAGTTATCTTTCAGGGGAGAGGAGGCTTGAACTGCTGGACATTAATGTTAAGGGGAAAAGACCCTGCTGACAAGAGAAACTGTATTAACAAGAATTGGTAAGAAGAAAATTACAGGAGTCTCCGTAAATGCTGGGGTCTAGACCAAGCACCTGTAACACAAATGTGTGACAATTTCCACCCACTCCCTTTTGCTATTTTCATCCTGTCTGAATTCCAGCTCTGCCAATTCACTCTCACATCTGTTCTCAGACTTGGTATCAACACTGATTTAATCACATTCCTTCTATCTACTGAGCTGGAAGCGTAGGGTTATGTACATGCTAGGAGAAATTAACCCCTTCCCTTCATTAGCACCAGCTAGCACACCTCTCTTGCGATGGGGCTGCTGGCGTTCAGGTGGGCAGCCAGGCAGATAAGGCTGCACCAGCTCCCCAAATGTGTGCTGAGCTCGTTACTGCTGAAATAACCTTGTAGGTATGTACTGAGCACAAGAGGTCTGGAAGGCCAGTGGCATCTGGGGCTATGTGAACAGGAACACAGCCAGTAGATCAAGTAGACCCACTTACTTAGTACTCAGACAACACCTAGACACTTTGTCCAGTTCCAGGCCCCCAAAGCTTCCCCCAAGGCAGTCAGGGCTGGAGTTCTTACCCTGTGAGGAGAGGCTGAGGGACTGGGATTTGTTCAGCCTGGAGGAGAGATGAGTTTGGGGAGGTCTAAAAGCAGTCCCCCCACAGTACCTACAAGGAGAGGGGGCTATCAAGAAGGCAGAGCCAGGCTCTTCATGGTGATGCATGGTGGGAAGAGGAAAGGCAATGAGCACAGGTTGAAACAAGAGTAGTTCAGAAGGGGATACAATTTCCCCCATGAAGACAGCCAAGCAGTGGAACAGGGTGTTCACAGAGGCTGTGCAGTGAAGGTTCTCAAGACCTAACTGGATAAAGCCCTAAGCAACCTGGTCTGATCCCATAGCTCACCCTGCTTTTAGGAGGTCTCTAGTCCAACCTCCTGCTGAGGTCCCTTCCTACCTCAATTATCCTACGAATCTATACTTGTCGTGATCAAAGAACAATTATTTTTCACTACTCTTCAAGATGTCCATCACAGTATGAATGGACCACTCCAAGACAACTGCCCTCTGCCAGTAATGACCAAAAGTATCTCACACAAAATTTGTAGACTGCAGTATGAAAAGTAGCTGTGGGATAGAAAAAAAAAACCAAGAAATGGACAACTGTGTGCCTCAGAAGTGGACAACTTTTCCATTGGTTAAAGGCTAATAAAAATGCTGGTCAAAAAAGCAGTATTCTTTACAACAAACTTGATATTTTTTTTAAACTTTACTTCTTCACTCAAGGACCAATGCACAAGAATACATGGAGTGCTATCAGAGACTCTTCTCTGTGTTCTGGCTTTTCTCAATATGAAATACTTCTTCCGATGGCCCTTGCAGAAACTCAGTCTCCAACATATCTTCACTTGTATTTTGGAAGTGTTCATCATATGTGACATTTAATAAAGACAATTTTTGTCTGCATCCCATCCCTGAAACTCAGAACTGTATGACAGCAAAGGGCAAGCGACTGCACATGCACGCATTGGCTCATGCAGCCAAGCATGTAGACTCACTGTTTTCTGGTCTGTACAGCACTCAGCCACGCTAGGTTTTACATGTGGATAAGAAATAAATAATTAAATAATCCCAAACCTGTAGCACAACATGGTGAATGAGCCAGCCTCCTGTTTACAAGGCAAAGATAAAGTTTCCCACACTGGGATGCTCTACGCAAACTTTGTCCTTGTAGACGCCAGGGCCCATCAGGAAATGCTGCCTGGTGGGGTAGTTCAGTAGGAGGGTCACTGCTGGTGGAGCTGGAGCCAAACCACTCTCCCTGCTGGGAGAGGCAGCTCCCCCTTTTCAGTACTGTCTCACACAGCTCCCACCCTTGTGCTTGCAACTGTGCCCTTAACTTGCTAAAAATTGTGATCCCAGGTGCTGGGACCTTTCTGCTAGGCTACAAGACACTGATCCTGACGATATGTCCTTCAGCTAAGCCCCTCTAGACCTGCATTTTGCAGGACTAGGAACTCCTTATCTCTGTCTAACTTTCTAGGGATAGTAGTAGGAAGCCTATATTAAGGACTATGAAGTGCTCCTATACTACAGTAAGTGCCCAGGCTAAACATGATCTCTGCAGGATTTTTGGAGGCCACTTGGTGTCCCAGCAGAAATGAGAGATTTGCATATTATAGTAGCACTTTTGTTAAGTGCACAGAGCAGTGTCTACAAGCAAATCAGGTTGTTAGGCCCTCCGTCCTACTTACTATACAAATACAGTCAAGTGGATTAAGATCCAGGCAATTGTGACTAGCTTACTATGCTCTGCTTAAAAGAGGGACTGGTTAAAGTGCTCCTTCCCTTGGAGAAACAAAAGATAAAATAAAACAACCCACTCCCCCACCCTCCTGCCCAAAAACCCACCCAACATCAGTAAAAAAAGACAGACAACACTCCTACAACATTTAGTAAACAACAGTTCCTAAACAACAGAATTTGGCAAAGTTCGCTGTGACCCTAGAATAAGAGATTCTTCCCTCAGTTTATGTTTCCTGCCACCCAGGCAGGTGTCAAATCTCCTGGGTTTGTCTTCTCACAGCTTTTTTCAATTTCACTCCATCTTAACAGCTGTAAATGTCTCCGGTAAATTGTGCTAGTACATTTCCATTAACATTAGCAAAAGGAAAAAAAAAAAAATGTCAGCTCTGCTGACAACAACTGTCGATGTATGAAGATTAATCTTTATATAGAACGCAGAACACAGATCTGTTCTGTATCTTCCAGTACAGCCCATACTTTGTTTCTACTCCTTCTCAACAGGAGCTTTCATGGAAAAAAAAAAAAAAAAAAAATTAAAAAAAAAAAAAAAACCTTTTTTTTTAGCTNAAAAAAAAAAAAAAATCGCTGTATTTTAGCATTTATATGTTCACACTACTATTCTCTCAGGCTTCACAATTCATGCTGTAGTTGGCAAACTACTACTCTTTCTGCTAGCAGCACAGGAGACAAGTGGAGTTACTCACCCCACATTCCTAGGAAAGACAAAATACAGCTCTGTTCCACTTTGACAAAATATTCACAGGCTTAGCTTATTTACAGCTCATAATGTAGAAGGAGTTAAAGCTTTTGCCCTATTAAATAGCAACACATGACTGAACACACGGGAGGCCTACCCTGACATAAATATGATGGCATGGCAAGTGTTAAAGCTTTGTGTATGGTAAATTAGGGCTTTGAAAAACATCTCAGTTGGGAGCAATTTTGGAAATTTTTGAAACATGAATTATTAACTCTCCTCCTCCTCCCCCCTCCAAAGCAGTCTTTGAGGATTGGTCACTTTGGAGGGGAAAAAAAATAAAGCATCTACACTTGACATACTCAATCCATCCATAAACGTAAACATGCCTGAACTGCAGTTGGATTTTTCTTTTACTAAAGAGCATGTGGAAGCAATTACCTGAATGTAAATGAGATAAAGAATGGGCAAAATGCAAACCAAATGATGCCTTATTACTTAATATAAAGAGACTGTTCTGCGAGATCAAAGTTGTGCAGCACAAAAAGTAATGGGCTTCACTGGAGAGATAGGCTTCAGAGATTTGTTTAAAATATGGCTGCATTTCGATGAAATACTAAGTAGACAAAATTGCGGTAAGTTTAAAGAGTTTCCCAGAACCTGACCTATGATCTTCAATAACATCTTTTCTCTCCTCCTACCTTCTCTCACT
The DNA here is from genome assembly GCA_013400535.1 of Scopus umbretta. Lineage (NCBI taxonomy): Eukaryota > Metazoa > Chordata > Aves > Pelecaniformes > Scopidae > Scopus > Scopus umbretta. The sequence continues at coordinate 127,634 of VZTL01025440.1, read as the reverse complement.
CTGTGCCATTCCCAGATGCTGCGAGGGTGGCAAAGAGAAACTTCCCTGGCTTCATTGTGGCAGGGGATGAGAGCTACTCTGTCCAAAGGCATGAAAGGTGGTGTCACTGGCACCCCCTGCAGACAACAGGAAAGGCAAGACCTCAGTACATTTGTATGGAACTCCTGGTGCTGGGGCCTCCGCATGCCCCAGCCATCACTCACTGCCCAGTTGCTACCTCAGCACATATTTGTACTTTGAATCACTAAAAATCAGGAAAGGCAGCAAGATAACTTCTCCCAGGAACAAAAGAACTAAAGCAGAGAAGAAACCTCGAGAGTAATTTCCAAATGTTTTCCTACCACAGATCATTTAAAATAAAATACCATTCCCATCAAAAGCCTGCTTTGTCCTCACCACCTTGCCCAGTGTTAGTTTTAGTTCTCTATCACTTCATAGTGTTTTATATTTTTAAGAAGCTGTAGGCAACAGACAAGGAGAAGTTGTGCTGGGAACATAGGGTAGTGGTCACTGCAAGACCCCACAACAACATCTGAACTTGTCCTCTTGGCCTTGCTTTCCCTCCCTCCCCAGAAACTGCCGTTTACTGCTTTTGCCCAGCTGTTGTTTCTGATCATGTAGATTGGGCCATCATCTTTGTCAGAAGTCTGTAGAGTACCTAGTGCAATGATTGATAATGCTGGGTTCCACCGTAACACAAATCAATGAGCAATAAAGTTAAGCATCCAAGTCACGCTTAGAGAAAGTGACCTGACATTGGACTGTAAGCATTAATTTAAAAAAAAAAAAAAAAACCAACAAAACCCCGCATTTAACTAGGAACGTTGCGTCTTGAGTTATTGAAAGGATTAAAAAATAATGCAAGTTAAAAAGAACATGCACAGAATTAACGCACCTATCTCCCACAGCTTTAGCTCTTTAAAAGACATCATACATGTTAAACTCCCAAAGAGACTATTTTCTTTTGTTTTTCAATTACATGCAATAATGGGGAGCATTTTTTCAATGAGTCTGATGCTTATGCCTCCAATAAAACCCAGGATACTGTACCTCATTCATGCTTATTTAACAATCTTGTAAAGAAAAAAAATAACAAAATTATGATTGAATCAGACATTTTCCCTTTTCATCAGTGAAGAATTGTTAAGTATTGTTGTTGAAAACTCATTGTTATGCATTATTTTGCAGTGGCCATGATGTTCAAAGCATCTTAGGGAGCAAATATAAAATACACTTGCCATCTCAGAGAACATCGACTTTACAAAGGCTTTGATCATGCCAATGCTAATTCTTTTATTTTAGAGGGGTTATTCACAGGAATAAATATTAAAATAATAGCAAGCATTTCCACTGTCAGATCATTATTAGACATGAACATGACATTGCAAGACAAAAAAAAGATGGAAAAATGTAATGATTGATTACAGCTCACCTGTATGAGCTGATATTGTAGCTGCTTTTCTGGTTTCCCTTCTCCTCTCAAACTTGCTTGGAGGCAGAAACCAGAGAGACTGAGGAACAGCAAGACAGGGGCTGGGATCAGTGTTAAATTGGCAGCACCGACGGTGCAATTTTGGGCAATGGCAATGTGGCAGAAACACTCATCACCTGAGAGATTCCCATTCTTACAGCAGTAATTCAGCTTGCAAACATGGCCTTAGATTTGGAAGCATTTAATCATTCCTCTCCACCATTATTCATACCCCCCACAAAATTTAACTCCCAACCAGACAAACAAAGGTTTTGAGGCTGCTCCTGTCCTAACAGCTGAGCAACTCATCATTGACTGCAACGAGAACAGGTTCAGGCCAATACCTCCCACTCGAGACCAACACTGGGTTGGCAGCTCCTCGTTAGCTCATTAGCTTCATTACCTGTGGGTAACGGTCAAGTCAGAATAATTTGCTGCTGTGTGGATCATATGCTTAGGAGCTTGATTTTTGTGCCCTGCAGAGCGTCGGCAGTCCATCATTTCACTGCTCAGTTTTAAAATAAAACCTACTGCCGCTGGCACACAAGCTCACTCTGAGAGACATACCTCATTCAAAACATGCTGTGTACTAGCATGGCCCAGTGTCTTCCTCACTATGGAACCATATAAAAGTGGATCATTGTCCCTGAGGATTTTTTTCAAAATTTATTTTGGCATTTCCTTTAAGCTGTAGGGTTTCTTTACTTGGGCCGTGAGGTTTTTGTTACTCTTCCAGGATTGAGATGGCAGCAATTTTAGTGAAAGGGTAAGACGTTAGTTGTGGGGATGGACTTCAGCTTAGCATGCTGGTTACAAGCTTAGTGGGTTTGTACCAATGCATAATGTAGGGCAGGACACATTCCTCTCTAAACAAGCCTAAATAAACAGAGCTAGTTTTATTATGCTGTTCCCCTTAAATTCTCAATGATGTAAATGTGCCTTTCTGTGGGATTAATTCACAGTTTCCAATCCATAATGCTGGAGCCACTCTGTGCATGTGACGCCTACTAACTGTCTTGACTTCAGGCAGATGTAACAGTGTGCTCACTGTTACATCTGGACCTGACCACTGAATTTCTTAAGAAAATAAGGGGTTTAATCAGGAAGATGAGAAACTGAAAAGTTCCTAATGGCAGGAGCTGGAAGACCCTACATTTGCAAAATGTACCACGCGATCCTGAGTAGCTCCACTTTAGCTGCCCGAATTCATGAGCCCAAGAGACAGATTATTCCAGGTCTTTTCTTCTGACAACAGTTGGTGCTTCAGGATGGGGGGGGCCCACATTGCCTGATGGATGGTTTCTGCATTATCAGTTGATGGGTGTGCTCACAGTCCAGGAGCCAAAACGGGATCTGGATAGGAGCCTCTGTCGGCAGCAGACCTGCTCCTCCAGCTCCCAGCTCACGTTAATTAGAAATCCCGGTGCCCACCATGCCTCCTGTGCTTCAAGCACTCAAAGAGTGGCCCGCGTGGTCTTGCTGACACCTGTGTTTAATTACTACACCTAGGTCCCAGAGGGAACCTGTCTGGGGTGTGTGCAGGCTAGGGTGGGCTAGGGCCGGGCACCACTCAGGAGACAGGATTTGGAGCCTCTGCTCCCAGTTAAATAAAAAGCAGCAGGTTGCTGAGGCAGCTGGAGGAGGTGCCTCCTCATTGTCTGACATGGGATACTTTTTTCTGCTCTCAGAAATTCTCCCGTGCCTGGTACTGTGGTCAAATCAAATATTAGATCCACTTCTGCAACCAACTGCTTGTTAATCCCACATGTGCCAAGGAGAGCTGCAGTATCTGTCCTTCACAGCTGTGGAAATGCAATTGTATCGTGGAGACGCAATCTCCAGTCACTTGGAAATTCACTGTTTCATTTACTTTTAAAAGCATTTTCAGGATTTTTTTTTTGTGGGTGATGAGAGCTTGCTTTAAAATAAAATAAACCAAACCATGTTCATCTCCAAGGAGACGTGGGAAGCAGTTTTGGGGAAAACTAACACTGAAAAGAAGACTCAGCTAACACCACGAGCACACAACAGAAGGCTGCGATGGCACAAGTCCCATCTCAACCACGCGCAGGGTGCCCAGGGGGTGCCCCAGGCTCCAGTATGGCCCTGGGTGTCCTTTTGGGCCACTTCACTGTCCTCATCTGCTTTTTATGGCCACATCACTGCTTCAGAAAGCAGACTTTACCCTCATTTAAACTTGACCTGCGCTGCCTAATTGCATGAGGACATAGCCCGGTGCCTGCAACATCACAGCCACTTCCACGATGAATTGGATATGTCAGTCTCTGGGCTGTGGTCTTATAATGTGCTATATTATTAAGTTTCTTTGCCTTAAGTTGCCAGCTAATGGAATAACCTCTTTGTCTTTATTAGAAAGAGTCCCCTGCTTTATTAAGTTACATAATTTACAACCAACAGCGTAATCAATAAAACATTAACAAACATGTAACCTTAGACAAACCTCACATATTGATTTCTTTAAACATTCTCACAAAGCCTGCCTTTGGCCGAAAAAAACATTTAGTCCTAGTGGCAACCCCAAAAAACACTTAATGCATAAGGTGTGGCCCACTGGAGGGCAAATTGAATTGGCTTCCTTGGAAATAAAGGTGGCTCCCCGCTGGTCTCTGTGGATCCACCTCAGAAAGGTTATTTTTTGCATTTTGGAAGGAAGCTCCAATTCTCTGTTGTGCCTCATCTTTACAAGGAAAATACAGCATGTTACAAAATACAGTAGTTACCTGCACAGTTAAAAATGAACATAAATATTCTCTTAGCATGGACAAAAATGGGTACTGCAAAACCTGTATTAGCTGCTGACGATTAACCCTGGGGTTTCTCAGGAGAACTGCAACCAGCTGTGGTGTTATTAAGCTTGACCTAGCCCTGTGTCTGCATTAGGTAGGAAGTTGTGTTTAATGTCAGGTAAGGAACTAGTTTTCCTAACACAACACCTTATGGAAATATATTTTCCAACCATAAAAAAAGCTTCTGATGTCTCTTGAGTGTGGTTTAGTGGATGATACCAATATACCTACAGTTACGCTTTTGATGCAATCAGGAAAGCCAGTATTTTATTAGCCCTACCTCTCTATTTTCAAGCCTGTGGAAAAAAAAAAAAAAAAAAATCAGACACTGTCTGCCAGGGAATCTGTGTGCATTATTGTGAAGCAGAATTGTACCAATGATAATTTCACAGGTAATTTAGAGCTAGACTGGAGGAAGTAGCAGGAAAAGCATTGCAGGGAACATTCCCGCACAAGCAAGGAAGTAGAGCAGACATGCATCTGCTCCGTCTTCAGTTTCAGTGATTTGGTGAAGGCGTACACATAATTTCTGGAACAATTAAATGCTTAATCTTTTTGTAACCTATATCCTTGAGCAGTACATTTATGTAAGGAAACTTTTACAGACTTTGGTTTTTTTTAAAAAAACAGAATCATCTATTCATTTTGCAAGACTTTGAAAGGTTTCGTTTTCAAAAGGGATGCAGACAAGATGGAGCAATAAAGCTTCCCAGCGAATGTTGGGGACTAGTGTGCAGAGTTCCCTTGTCCCCTTTGGAGACTTTATCATTTAACAGCCCCAACTCCCCTTTATTAGATCACTATAAAACAAGTGCCTGGAGGGAGTCAGAAATGAATTGAATTTTGTAGATTTAAATGATTGTGTGGGACCTTTTTGGTTTAATATATACCCTGGAGAGGTTTGCTACTAGAACTTGGGAACTTTATAATAAGAATAATTCCTTAGCTAGAGATCTTTATCTTGTTACAATAATGATTCACTGGGGCTTATACTGGAAAATGAAGGGAAATTTTTAAAAAGGCTGTTAGATCAAATGTTCTTATGGAGACACGTATAGAGATGGTCAACAAAGATTTATAGGCTGGTGAGATAAGGTGTTTACTGCCTTTGTGCTGTATGTACAGGGCAGCCGGCAGCTTCAGAATGAGGTCCTCTCTGAACTGTTACCGGGTGTTGTCTCCAGCTCACCATCAGCATGCAACAAGGTAAGGCTTTGCAGGCTGCCTTCCGCTTGTGCACTACAAAATATGCATGCAGTAAAAGAATTCACCTAACAGTGGTTGTAACTACCTTAGCTTCAACAGCATGGGCCAAACTCTCCACCCAGACCCATTTTTTTTTACATCTCTGCCTTTATCCCAGAGGTTTTGCAGTGCTATTGCTCAGCTCCAGCTCTGCCACCTCAGTCCTAGCACATACTATTTATAGTGCCCACAGTTCCTGCTGGATTCGGTGACTGCTCAAGGTCTCTAAATAGCAACTGTGTGGTCTCCAAGGATGTGCCATTTGGAGAATGCAGATTCTGCTCATACTTTGTCCATGCAAAACAATTACCGTGTTTCAGCCATTTATAGTTGCCACTATAAAGGGCTTTGAAAGCCTGTTTCCTATACTGCATGGTTTTACCTGTGATCATGACCCACCAGTTTTAATGATAATATCAGGGAACTGCAGGATCAACTACAATCCCCACGGCTGAAGCTAAGCATCCAAAAATAACAAGGCAATTAGGAACATGCAGAGCGGCATTTTAGGCCTGAGGAGGGCGATTTTTTTCATCCGGCTAGGATGAATTCCCATTGACAGTCAATAGAAATGAAAATTAAACAACCCTGTAGCTTTTGCAAATCCAAACCATTGAAGCAAAAATGGCAAGAAATGGGGAATGCAGGAACATACACTTGCACTTTGCTATCAAATCTCCATCAGGCTCCGAGAAGAAATTGCTCGTAATGGATATATTTATGGCCATAGATACTGTCTGGAGCTTAAATGTGACAGTGGGGAAAGAGAAAGCATGCTGGCTTTTGCTTGACAGGGGCTGCAGAGAGAGCGGTAGCCTCCAGAGATGTCCAAGTAGCCCAGTTTGGCCCATTCACTAACAGCATCTGCTCCTTCTTCTGTAAAAGTGGGGGTGTTGTCCCAAGAACCATACAGCAAGCACCCCTTTGTCCCTTTGCTGTTGTTACCTTATCCCTGAGTCCATGACGGGTGAAAGTTAATTCCCTTGGCCACTTCCTCTCACCTGTGCACAAATATCTCAAGATAGCTGTAAAGAACCCCAGGGAGACTTGTGGAGGAGGAGAAGAACCCAAAGCTCAACTCCACTGCAACAGATATGAAGAGAAGAAAATCTGTAATGCTCCTCTGTAGCTCAGTGGGAGCTGAGGAAATCCCATACCTCTTGGGATCAAGCCTCTTGAGAATGATTTTGGGATAATCCTGGACAAAGAGCCCTCAACGTTTAATGTTTTTATGAAGGCAGAATGAGAGCATTGTGAAGAGCATAATGTGCACTTTACTCAGTATAGATCTGGAAAAAAATGTCAAAGGAAGTGAATTTAAATTCCTCTAAATGCAATTAGAGGTGACAAGATTTCTCATGGTGAGATACTGCGTTAAAGCAAAAGCTAAAAGTTCCCATCCAGTTCATAAAGCCTTAGGTAGCTATTGGTAATATGAATTAAATTAATCAAAATGGGTAAAAGCTAATGATCCTCTTGGGAACAAAATTAGCTCCTTAATGAAAGAAATGGAGTTCAGAAATTATAATAGAATATTAGCAGATGTGCCCTTTGGAAATTATACATTTGCAAAACCCCCTTATGTAGATATTAGTTTGAGTCAAATTATCACTAAATCTGACCCTGGAGATGTGATGTGAATACGTGCACTACAATCTGTTCAGGAGGACCTGAAATCCTGTCAGCAGTTCTGCTGGGCTGGGTTGGGTGCCACAGAGCGCTTTCCCAAGTTAGCAACAGGGCACAGTCAAAGCCCCAAACTTCTACTTGTAATCTGCTAAGCTCTTGCTAAGGAGTCCTACTGCCTCTTGTGGCCTCTGGGTTGCTGAGTATAATTATCCTACAGGAGAAGTTTTTAGGAAGACTCACATTTCAGTAGGATATAGGTGGTCCTTGCCCTTATGGCCATCCCAGGCAACAGATGTTCTGTTTTGGATGTGGATCACTACCTTGAAACCAAAGCATAAAGGACAGTTTATCGGTGTGGATTGGTGTGTAGCGAGGAACAAGAGACGCATGAGAGCTCCAAGACATGTCAAAGTCGCAGAAAGCAAACAAAATCCCAGAAAACAAACAAACAAAAATATGATGAATTGCTCATGTTGAGACTACAAAGAATTTATTACATGTTTTTATGGCTCTTTCCAGCCAAGAACTTTTCTCAGCCATTTATGGAAAACATAAAAGCCACTGGGAGTTAAATAGGATAAAAACTAGATTTAAATCATCCTTGCACATGCTGCTCACATCAGCATACAGCTGTTTTTCAGCATTTGGAGTCCTTGAAACTTTTAAGCCATTTAGAACAGCATGTGATTGGTATGAAAAATAGCAGAGGCTTTCTTTTTATAAAAAGAAATCACGCTCTGGGGTGCTGGATGTAGGGACTCCAGAAGCCAAGACAGACGTTTGAAGTGCTTATTGGCATTCCAGGACCCAGAAAACTTTTCCTGCCTCACGCTATCTCATAGCAGTCCTGATGCCTCCATCCTGGGAACAAAATGAGGAAGACATTCCCTCTGGTGCAGATGGCTAACGTACAGCACAAAGCATGCTTGAGTCCCCGATTTGAGGACGTAATGTGCATAGTTTAGGGAATGAGGTCTTCCTTTTAGTTTTGTATTTATAGCACAAGCAGCAGCACTGTAAGCTTCCTCATACTGTCCTGCCAAAGTTGATTCAGCTCTGCTTGGACTGTCAGGAGATTGCGTGCTCCACTCAATAAGACACTAACCGTAAAAAGATCTTGGACAAGGGAAAATCCAATAGCCCCCAGGACAGTAAGTCCTCCCCCCCATCCCAGAAGGGAACAATTCCGGGTTTGCACAAATAAAAAGGCAAACCAGAAATATTAGACAATGACAGAAAGAAAAGGAGACGGGAAAAAGAAAGGCCCAAAACATGTCATGGGAAGTTCTCATAGAAGAAATATGCCATATGTTGTACCCTTGAAATTTGTGAACAAATGACTAGGGGAAAGACGGACACAGTTGAAAGCAGTGGGATTGGGATGGTGCTTGAGATCATGCAATATTAGCATCAGGCACAGAAATGTGTGATTCTTTGGTGGTCAGTCCAAAAGAGCTTTGCAAAGATGCATCCATGACATCATTACCACTTTTCAGATAAGCAAACTGAAAGAGAAAGAACATAGAGTGACTTTGCCCAAGTTTTAAAGAAGAGTCCTGTTTTTTAAAGGTTTTTCTGGTTTCAAAAGTTGACTTTATTCTGAATTGCATGAAGCCCCCGAAGTCTGAAACTGTCAGCAAAGGGGAATTAAAAAAAACTCAATGTATTTCAAGTTGATTCACAGGTTTTGTTGTAATGGAAACTAAAACATTCTGTTTTGATTTTGACTTTTTTAAAGTTAATATTATGTTGTAGCAAAAAAGCTAATACAAAGAAAAAAAAACACAAGGCAGAAAGTTGTTTCAAAATAAAAAATAGAATGGGATGTTTCAACACTACATTGTCAGTACTTTTTCCACTGATTTTCTTCCAGGAGTCTACTGAAAGCAATCCTCTTTTGCAAAGTGTTTTGATTTCTGATGGCAATACAGTTCTTTTGCAATTTTTCTGACCAACTGTGCCAAGAACAAAACTCTGACAGCTCACTTCACCATCTAAGGATGCATTTTAAATGTAAGAATACTTTAATACAAGAAGTACTGTTTTGTACCATCAGCAAAAAGACTTTTTTCAACAGGGTATTGAAACTGCCATACTGGGTCTGACCTGAAATTAATTCAGGCCAATGTGTCTTAGTCACTGATAGTTCTGAGTTGCCTAATCTGTTTTTGAACTTGTTTTTAGTTGACTTCTGCAATGTTCAGTGGCAGACAGTCCCACAGTTTGGGAGTTTATATATATAATGGAAAAAAATGCTTTTGTTTATTTCAGTCTTGCTGCTTCATAGTTCTCATTGGGTACCTCATGGGTCTTGTACTGACAGAAATAATGAATCATCATTCCCCATTCGCCTGCTCCCCATCCCTCTCAAATTTGTAGACTTCTTTGGTATTCTCCCTCAAAAGTTGTCTCATATTTTTTCATCCTGAGCAATTTTATCTTTTCTGCAGAACTTGTCACTTCATGATTCACCAGCTTTGCTGGAAAACACACAAATACATAGAGCAAGAGCAAGAACTTTACCGCCCAGTAACTTCCAATCCTGCCATGTCCCTTGCCCTGTGGATTCCATGAGAACCTCCCTTTCTTAAAAAACCTGTGGTGAGAGACCCTGTCAAAAGCACTGTGAAATAGAAGTTCATTATTTATCAGCTGGATCTCACTTACTCACATAGTTGCTAGCTCCTCCAAGTCTCTCTGACATGTTTTATATGTAAGACTTTATAAAATCTGTGCAGTTCTTCCCCAGCAACGTGTGTGTATTTTTGTGTGTAAGAATTCTGTTTATGATTGTTTCTACAAGTTTGACTTGTCTTTAACAGAGATTTACTGATCTGTAGTTCCCAGCAATGCCTATAGTCATTACTAGAGACTGGTGACACATTTGCCACTGTACGTTATTCTGGGGAAAAAATGATAGGTTACATAGCACAATTAGTTGTTGAATAATTTCATAACTGAATCCTCTTGTAACTCTTCAATGACCTCTGTCTTGTTCTTGTGGTTTGTTGACCAATCCCTTCCATTGACCCTTCTGTTTTAGATAGCTCCTTAGGCTCCTCAGCATCAAATAGAGCTCTGGTGTGAGACCCTGTCTCACAGGTAGTGAGACCAAGAATTCATTTCTTTTTTCCGTAATGACCTTGCCTCTCTTGAATACTTCTTTTGCTTCTTCATAATCTACTGGGTTTCATTGACTCTTTTCCTGTGGTTGCATTGCTGATTCTGTTGCCATTATCATCACTAGTACCTTTTAGGTTCTTGGCAAAGATCTCCTGAAAATCTTTATGTCCTGCTTCATTTAGTTTTATATTTAGCATTTAACATGCAAGAATTTATCTTTTCTAGTTTTCTAATTTTAATGCTTATTTTATTTCTAATAGTTCCCATTTACTAATAACCAGAGTGTTTTTCTAAAGGGTTATTCAAGTATTTAGCATGGTGTCTCTATGCAGTCTTCTTGCTGTCTGCAAACATTACTTGCTCCTTCTATATTTCTGTGCATGGGCAGTGTCGGTATTAAAGTACATTTGATGATACTGAAACTTACTGTTGATATTTAGCACATGTATTACTCAAGGGTTATTTTGTGACTAGTGCCACCTGAGGAGTATAAAATGTTAATAGCTATTGGATCAGTTTAATTTCTTTGTCAATTGCTGACATTTTTATTTCACCACTATAAGCTGAGAAAGAATAAATGCAATAAATCCCTGATAAAACACACTTTAGTCTCCTAGTCTTGTGACTATCCTCTAATCCATAACACTTTTTAACCACCTAACTTGCTTTTCCTAGCCCAGAACTCATGATATGTAGATTATTTTCTAGCTTACTTACAGATCTGTCCATCTGTCCACCTTCAAATGACCTCATGTATCCAGTGAGAATGACAGCACTTCCTCACTTCAGAGGCGTAGTGAGAGGAGATGTACAATAACACGAGCCACGGAAATACCAGCTCAGCAGCGCATGCTATATGCGAGAAAGTTTTTCATGTCCCTCCATCATGCAATAATTATTTTCTTTGGAGGTTTCCAAACCTCAACCCCTTTATCTACTTATTTTGTGAAAACGGAGTCTACTTGCAGAGATGTAAGACCTGATACTTGTGAAAATGGATTAATATCTACTGTTAAGGATTGCCTACAATTTGCTGTATTTGAGAAGAGAAATTGTTTTTGTTGAAATGAACAAACTTGCCCTGGAGCCCTGTGAAACACTGGAAACAAGTTCATACATAATAGGGAGGGTTGAGACTCCTGCAGTTCAAGGTTTTATGATTCCTATGAACTGCCTTGGGGGGAACTGAAGAGTTTATGAGCCTGGACTGAACCCGTGAACCATGTCTCCCCGCCTCTGAAACATGGGGGGGCCAACGTTGAGGAACACCCAGCTCATTCCAGAAGAGCCAGCTGCACACAGGGCAGGTGCTTAGGCAGAGCTTAAAAGCAGCCTATAGACAACTTTCATTTATGGCCACCTGCCAGTGCCTAAGGGGCTTTCTGGCAGCAGATGGCCACTGGTTCCCCTCACCCGGGTAGAGAGGGTTTCTCCTCTAGCAATGTGCCCTTGCTGGGGCACCAAATAGCCCAGAGTGCTCCTCCACTGGGGTGGTGGCAAGGGTTTCATGGGGTGATGTCTATGCAGCATGAGGCTGCTCCGATCTCTGCTCAGGCTCAAGCTGCCTTTACCTGCATCACAATATGAGGAGATGCCACCCCAGTGCCCCACTGCTGTGGAGGCAGATTCTAGGATTCAGATGCTTTAGAGGTCCTAGGCCAAAATGCTCATTATGGAGCACTTGTCTTCACAAGCCTGAAACCTTTTAGAAGTTTGATTTAATGCTCAATGTAATAGCACTACTTAAAGCATGGCCTCCAAGGAGCCCTGGGTTCCTATTACAGACCTTGGAGCCCTGTGGAAGTTATCTAGGGCTGACACAAGGCTGAGAGGAACAGCTAGAAAGAGTCATTTGCACTAGGAAATGCTTGTTGTCTATTCCCATTAGAAACAACACTGTGTTATTTTTTATATATATATATATATGTATATATAAGTAAAACAGTGTTTTTAAAAGGGTCAATAACTCACAGAGACAGAGAGAATAATTTACTAAAGCATCTGCCGCTTTGTTCATCTGGAGACCCTCTGGGCAAAAAACCATCAAGGATAACAAGCATGCTAAATACTAATAGTCACAGTCATAAAAAATTACATGCATGATTAAAATATGTTTCAAGGCACTCTTACATTTGCTAATAAAAGTCTCTTTATGAACATCAAAATACAATTTTCCATATGAAAAGGACAAGCAAAAAACAAATGACACCTTAGACTTGTTTGCAGCGACCTTTCAAGATTTCTAAAAATCTGACCTCCCTATCTTTTAAATACATTGAATGTATGTAAATGATTTAGATAAGGATGTCAGATGTGAGATACCAACATTGCTTGACAGTGCCAGAACTGGAGAAAGAAAAAGTGAATAATGAACACCAACAGAGCTGGATTCAGGATGAAGCAGATCTTTCAGGCAACTGGGCCAGTAAATAGAAAATGCAATTTCAATTAGACAAACATTACATAATAAATCTACAGGCAGTGAGCCAGGACAGAGAGAGTTCATTTTAAGCAGAGGAGTCATTCAGAGTGAGCTGACTAGGAAAGAGATTTTCTCCAGTGGTTACTTCAGTGAAGCCCTCCGAGCCATCTGGCCAGAGTCCAACTTCAACACAAAAGGTAAGGGGAGACTGGATGTATCAGAGAAGCAGCTAGAAATCAGGAGAAGGGATAACATTTCTGCACAAGGTGGGGCACTTTTTCATTTGAAGCAGTGTGCTCGGTCACTTTTTCACACAAAAAAGGGCATTACTGCCCTGGAGTGGGTACATCCTGTTGTGGTTTAACCCCAGCCAGCAACTTAGCACCACCGAGCTGCTCACTCATGCCCTTCTGCTGGGATGGGGGAGAGAATCAGAAGGGTAAAAGTGAGAAAACTCATGGATTGAGATAAAGACAGTTAACTAAGTAAAAGCTGCACACTCAAGCAGAGCTGAACAAGTAATCCATTCACTGCTTCCCATCGGCAGGCAGGTGTTCAGCCATCTCCAGGAAAGCAGGGCTCCATCACATGTGAATGGTTATTTGGGAAGACAAAATGCCATAACTCCAAACACCCTCCTTCCTTCTTCTTCCCCCAGCTTTATATGCTAAGCATGATGCCATATAGTCTGGGATATCCCTTTGGTCAGTTGGGGTCAGCTGTCCCAGCTGTTGTCCCCTCCCAACTTCTTGTGCAGCCCCAGCCTGCTCGCTGGTGAGGTGGGGTGAGAAGAAGAAAAGGCTCTGTGTAAGCACTGCTCAGCAATAACTAAAACATCCCTATATTATCAACACTGTTTCCAGCACAAATCCAAAACATAGCCCCATGCTAGCTGCTATGAAGAAAATTAGCTCTATTGCAGCCAAAACCAGCACACAGCCTCAGCCAGCCAGGCTGACCGCAGATTTTTGGAAGATGACTTATGAAGGGAGCCTGGAGTAGGAGAACTGCTCAGAGGAGAAGCAAGCCCCTTCCAGAAACCAAATGAAATCACCCCAGTGATGAAAGAGCAGGGCTGTTCTAGCTGCCCTGTGGCGAACAACCTGTAACCACTGCTGATGACCTTCTGCTCCAGGCACCATGTAGCTTGCTGCAAAACAACTCTCCAGGGGAGGATTTGCAGCCTCCAAATTTCCAAAATTGGAGGCTGCAAATCCCCCAGAGGGCAGCGTTTGCACTCCTCTGTAATCCGTGACAAACTATGCCCTTTGAATCCCTTAGCTCAGGGTTTCACCAGCCAATCCCAGAAGCAGGTAGCTGAGAAAAAGGAGAGACCAGACACCCAGACCACTCTCACTCTTTGCTTTTCTGTCAAGTCTCTGTCACAATACCCGCAATTTGGCAGTCAGGCTGTAAATGCAGGTACCACCATCCTCTTCTGGATGTGTGATCAGATATTTTATCACATGTATGACCGTACCCCAGCCTGGGGGGTATAAGCTCCTAGCTGCTACAAGCTAATTGCTTGTCTCCTTTAGTCCAGACAGCAGACACCTCTGCTAGGCAGCCAGGGTGCAGCTGAGCGTTATACTTTCAACATATGGACCATTTAAATTCCTAGCAAAAAGAGCAGTTTAAACCACTCGGTGCTTGGGTAGGATTTCTGCCATCTGGTACCCCATATCTTCTGCTGGCAGAAGCCAAGGTTGGATGCAGCTTTAGGATAGTAATTGTAGTGCCATTTCTATACAAATGGCTTGTAACTGGTGAGTTTGGGGAAGGCCTATCAGGAAGCATTTGCCTTGCAAACATTTCTCCTGCCTCTTGTTGTGTATCAGGAGTCCAAAGGAAATATGGGACCCTCTCAAGAACATTACCAGTGTATCCACAATGTGGACCTGGAAGGGATGAGCCAAAGATGTTGATGCTTATTTTGTTCATTCTTGCTGAAGACTGAACCAGGGATGCTGAAAATATCCCTCCTCTCTGGTGGGAGGAACAGCCAGTGAGACCAGAGAAGAGGTTCCAGTCTGGTCACTAGTGGGGTTTAAGGCTCAGAAGCAGGCTCGGACTCCAGCTCATTTTCTAATGACTGCCAATAAATGAGCCTTTAAGATAACCACGAAATCACAAATGAAATATCATAGATGACACACTTCTTTAACAAGCAGATGAAACCCCTGTGTCACAGTAATAGCTCCTGCCTTCTCTAGAGCAAAGCCTCTAAACATGGTCCAAATCCACCATCAGACAGAGAGCCCCGCTTCACTTGAACCCAAGCCCCAGCACATACTCTCAGTAGACACACATTCATGCTCTGGGATCCTTCTTGTACAAGGGTGCTTTACTACTTTGGGGCTATAGGAAAAAGGTAGTCTTGCTCTCCTGATGTCAGTGAGGCTACCTGTGTAACATGTTCTCAAATAATATGCACAGGTAAAATTTAGCTCATAATTTTCCTCTTTATAGGCTGAAAAGTACATACATAATTCCCTCCTCCCCACTCCAGAAAGGATCTCTGTATAAGACTGATGTTACTAGCTGCGTAACAGCAGCATTTCCCAGGAATTTTGCTGAGGATGCCAGGTGAGCATGAGAGATGTTGTCTTACACACAATGAGGCCAGGGTTATGCTCTGCTCTGTTTTTACAAGGACCCTGTACTCTCCTTCAGACACATCTAGTGTCTCAATGAGACATGTCCTCAAGTGATGCCTGTCTGAAAGCTGCTCTGTGGATTGCTACATATACCTCTGAGGGCAATTCTGATCTTATATTCCTCATCAGCTGAAGGACATGTACCACCTCTTATGGGATATTCACACTTATGCCACACCTAAATGCATCCTGTTCAAAATGCAGATTGTTCCAATGTCTAACTTTAACTTAGTAAGTGCTGAACCCAATTATCAAGATTTAACATAAGCTTATTTTGCATTGGTACCTCTTTCTGGATGTCCAATGTTAACCGTTAAATGATGTGATATACAATGTTTTTTGTCAGGGAGACTGAGGGAAGCTAATTGCTGGAGTCTGCTTTGACCACAGGACTCGTTAGAAAGCCAGTGTAACAAAACCCTCATTATTTAACAGCTGATTGTTGCTTTTGGCTGTTCAGAAACCAGAGATGGGATTTGTTCTACTGTCTAAAACTTTATCCACCTTAAAATTATGCAACTAGTCAGTGCCAGCTGGTTAGGCTGGCACAATGTCCAGGGTGAGGGCAACCTGTGGGGAGCGAGTGACACCACTCTAAGGTGGGTATTTAACACAAGAGGGACATGTGTTCATGTCAGAATGAGCAGTTTCTCTCTACTGACCAGCTGGAGCTAGGTCACTGGTTTGGTCTTGATGCCTGACCCATGGATTGAGTTTGATGGACAAAAGTGAGTGCAATGAATGCCGTTCCCAACCACTACCACCTTTCTACAGACCTCTCCACCTCTATTTTTGGTTACAGATGTGGGCCATAGGGAGGCCACTGATTGAGGACATCTCCGCACTACAACCTGAGGAACCCTAGCCTGCTCTATTGCCAAAGGTTTTTTTGGTGTACATGGACAGAGAGGACTGCTGGGTGAGCTGTCTATAGCATTCTCATAGCAAAAGATGCATTGAGGAGAAACGCCCCCCCTTCTGTTAAAATCTTCCACCTGTTCTAATATATATACAGTTATTAAAAGTTCCAGGGTTTTGTGAAGTATTTTTGGTTAACAGATGTGAGAGAAAGAAGCCTCTGTTCAAGAGCTAAAACATCCAGGTAAAACCTGAAGGACCTTTAGTGTTGATGCCTGCAAGAATTTTTCCACCAGAGACAGCTGAACAACAAAACTGACACAGATGATATTGCTAATGGTAGAGAGGTGGGAAGAAAATAGGGCCATGAAAAAAAACTCTTTCATTATTCTTTACATCTAAACTCCAAGCAAGTGGCAAAAAGCACAGAAATTACTTCTTCTCCCCCCCCACTTTTCTCCTGTGTCCCATATAATGCTAGGTGTTAACCTGGCACCTGAACAACCATAGATATATCTCCATGCCAAATGATTATCATGCGCGTTTCACCTTCTGTGAGAAATCACTGGATCTACAGTAAGAACACAGAAAGGGCTGAAGCTTTTATAAATCCATCCACCAAGCTTTTCTGTTTACTTTTTCAACTTCTGCTGCCTTTCTGATGAAGTATAGCAATGTCACTTCTATAATTCTCTGAGGATATGTTAGATAAATACACAGCTTATTTAAGCTACCCTAGCATCCATTAGGAGCAGATGAAAGCTTCCTACCACCTGAAAGGTGTTTGCTGCAACCCTCTGTCCATCTTCTCTCTCTCTTCCCTTTGGAGGCTGCTGGCATGGCAGAGGGAGGCGCCAAGAGGGTTTTCGCAAGGCATTGGGCACAGTCCTTGTGTGACAGACAGGCTGGCTCAAGGAAGGGCCCATTACCTTGGGTGGCGGTTGCAATAAGAGCAGCTGTGGTTCTGTACTCCCCTAACGTGTACTTTAAACCAACTGTTTATTCACTTCCTATGAATGTCTTGATTTGTGTCTTTTGCAGATTTAAAAATCACATTAATTGTCTATAGATGCTTTTCATTTTCTGTGATAAGTCTAAGTAAAATAAATGAAATGATCCTCAAGCCTCCCCACCTTGAGTCCTTTCATTCAAATGACCTTAGTTATCTTCTCTCATCTTCAAATATCCTGGAATAATGTGTTATTCTGACCTGAGTCTTGTTATATTTGATGTTTTTCCTTAGAACTCAAGCTACTGGAGAATCTCAGGTTCCATTAAAAATATTTTTGAAATAGATAAGTGGTTTCAGAGAACAGCTTGAAAGCACAATTTGAGTGCAAGCTATGAGATCAGCAGCCAGGTCTCAAAGTGGAGTCACACACAGCTTTCAGCTATTAAGATGCGCTTTGCAGCAGTCTCTTCACTTCTGAACACTCACTGTTGGATCAGCTACAACTCCCCCTGTGCTTTGAGAAGCTGCTGTGCCCCCCTGCTCCCACTCCAGCATTGATGGGGCACAGGCAGTCCCTCCTCTATGCTTCCCTGAGCTGCCTTTGCTGGGTGAGCTTCCAGCTTCAAACTCAAGCCATGGAGATTGAGAAGATATCTGCGGCCATTTGTGGCCAAAGGAGGATATTTTTGCTCTGTGCTGATGATGCCTGGCTAATGCACTGGTGCTGGAAAAGTCTGTGAGAGCTGTGTGGTGTAACCTGGGAATGGCAGTTGTGTTGCTAATAAGACTTTTTGCGAACTGGGTAATGACATGGGTCTGTCAACTCCCACACACAAAGTGTAGGGGCAGAGAGCACTTGGTTTTCTGGAATAACTTGGAGAGGGAGCTTCTTATTTGTGGGAGCTAACAGCCTTCTCCAGAAGATGAAATTTCTAAAGGAGGAGGTGGCAAAAGTCCCAGCCTAAGGAGACCAGGAGATTTGACCCAAGACCAGGGGCAGTTTTGGTAAGCTGGCTGTCATAATATCCCTTGTATAAGAAAGTCTATGGGTATAGACAAAGGTGTTATCAAAGCATTTCCAACTATGCCTTTTTCTTTTCTAGAAATCAATACATTTCTTCCACCTGGATTTAACAGGAAAAAAAAAAATCCCAGCCCTAGTCTCAGTTTGCTCGTGTCTAGACTGTGAGTTCAGGTTCCCTATTAAATGCCATACGTTCAGAGCCATTTCTGCGGAGCTCTGCTGACTTTACTCTTTGAGGCCTTCAGCCTGGCCTTGATTTATTCTGCAGAAGCACACAGCTGGCTTGCTACCTTTCCACCAGCACTCATTCCCCAAAAATACTGCTGCTCGACCTGGGCTTGACAGCAAGTTTATTACAGGGTTGTGGTGTTGGGTTTGCTGGTTTGAAGTGTTTTTTTCCCCCATCTTTTCTATCTTTCCTTCTTCTCTCTCCCTCTGTCAGTGACAGTCACCATCTCGGGGATCTGGCACAAAAGGCTGGAGCAGCATGATGTGGCTGACATGGGCAAGAAGCCAGAACATTTTGTGTAGGTTAACTGTCCTCCTAGGCAGAGAGCATCCCTCAGCTCAGACATATGCCAGCAGCCAGCCATTCCTCCACTCCTCTTCCCCTCCCCAGCTATTCCTCCCACACTCAGACTTCCATGCTCAGCTCAAGTTGATTAAAACATTGCTGTCATTAAAAAAAAAAGGGGGGGGTAGGAAATTTTGTTGCAGCTGCTGTTTCTGTCAGCCAGCAAGCCTCTTTTAAACTCTCCCTGATAAAAAGCAGCAGTGCACTCTGGCTTTCCTTTCCTTGCTGCTGAAGGGCTCCTGCAGACGTATCCACACCAGAGCTATCCAGAGGAGCCTGCTCACAATGGCCAGCAGGACACCTGCCAGCATCCTTTCCCGCTGCCTCCTGCCTGTCATCCATGGCTGGGCATGCAGGGCATGAGGTCCTGGTCCCCCAGCAGAGCCCAGCCTAGAGACACTGGAACAAATGTGGCGGGATGTGCCAAGACATTGTGGCCCTATGCAAGCCATCTGGAGGGGAAAGATGAGCTGATGATGTCCTACCTGGTCATGCTATCACTGTCGCAAAACCACATGTGGAAGGATGTCATCGCTCTCCCACACCATTTGTGATACATTGAGATGGGCACAAGCAAAGCCTTCAGTTGGGAACATCCCTGAGCTCCAAGCAGGGCTTTTTGGGGAATGCAGACTTGAATCCAGATGTGTAACATAGAGCTGGCACATGTCCTTGGAGCAGACCAAGCCCAAACCACAGATCTGTATCATACCTCACTGTTCCTGTGGCCCACAGAACTCAATTCAAGCTTTACAGCCTGAGACATCTGCTCTTGAGTTGTTATAATGAACACATGAAAGCAATTTGGCTTATTGTCTCTGCCTGGGAGCAAACGTCAGTCCTCCACTCAATACTCTGCAAGAGCAACTAGTGACCTCCAAAGGATGCAAACAAGGGAAGGGGGTTGCTGGGAGGGTACCATTGCTTTGACAGTAAAATATTATGCTTTACAAATAACAACAAAATGTCCCACAAAAAAAAAAAAAAAGAAAACCACAAGCATGTTAGGCCACCTTCCAATTCTGCAAACGCTTTCACCTTCTTTGTTCCTTTTTTGTTCCTCACAAAGTCCTTCTTCCTTTTGTGCTGTTTCCATGGCCCTGGTTCTCCCTTCATGCTGAAGACTTGGCAAGATTTGGTTTCATGAGGCAGAAAAGCCCCGATGTACTCCAAAACTCATTTACTAAATGGTCTTTCAGCCCTCCACAATTTAAAAGGCTCAAAAAAGATGACAAAAAAAAGAAAACAGCAGGTTGAAAAATCATGTGCTAACCCTTAAACCCTTGGTTTTGTTTGTACTTCCACAGCTCAAGGCACAGAGAAAACAAATTTAAGTCATTACAAGATTTAAGCTTGGTACCTTATGTATGGTGACCCACATTTTTGAAAAGTCAGTAGAAGAATGGTGGTTCTCCACTTCAGGTATCTCAAATAGAGCCTCATTTTCATACATCAGGCAGCTGATCTTCCTAAAAAGAGAAAGCTTCATTTATTAAGAGATAACTGGCCATTGATTAAGCCAAGCCGACCAGTTTTTCCATGATTAGTCACTACAGCATTTAAGACCAGAAATTGTCTAGGATATAGCAGATAAGAAAAAGAATGAGCCATTTCATTGTTGGAACAAGAAAACTTTTGCTATTTCTTCATTAATATGCTAATAAAACATGGGTTCCAATGTATCTTTTGGACAACTTGCTGTCTTAAAGCTGAATTTCTGAACTTTTCAAACCATGGAAATCCCTCTTATTTCAATATTCATTGCTGTCCTCCATCAAAATGACAATCCATTCAAGATTTTTCTTAAGAAAAATTTCTGGGGGAAAAAAGTTCAAATGAAATGACAAATTTCTTCTGCTAAAAGTATGTTTCATTTTACTTCCAACTTTGAAACCAAAATAAAAATATCTTTTAAAGGACAAGAAAATGAGAACAAGGAGTACTTTAAAATACTTCGAAATAAAATATTCTTATGTAATCAAGGCAATTTTTCTTCAATTATTTTTTAAAACAAAGTATTGTCAACCTGTGCTGAGAAAGTCTCACAGCTCTTTCCAGGTAAGAAAGGTTACTTTGGCCAACAACAGGCTAGCTGAAGCTGCACGTGTACAGGCAAGGATGGGCAGGTGCCTCTTGAGTAACGGGTCGCAGGCCAAAGTTTGTCCTTGTCGGATCCAAAGGCATAGATACAGATGACCACCGGAAAAATAGTTAATGCAGTTACCAGCTGACCCATTCCAGCAGTGAGCATGTTGATGCTGGAATTATCCAAATGACTGCCTGATGAAAGGATGCATTTGTTTAAAGTACATTTGCCTAGCTCACTAATCTCTGCAGATATCCTGTTGGGAAATCCGTTGAATCAAATACCTGACAAATGAATCTGGCAAGTGAATAAACATCCCACAAGCCTATTATTGAAATACTATGCACCTGTTACAAGAATGTTGCCTTGCATTCTTTTTCACACAGTACTGTTTGCTCTTCAAAAATGGTTTTTGATGATGGAGTGAGAAAAGCTGTTACAGAAACTAATGTTACCTTGAGCACAAAGTTACAACCCATGAGTTTGGATGCATCTCAAGAAAAGCCTGCCTGCCATGGGTCGGGCTCACCACCTGTCCCTCTTCTCAGGGCAGCAGAAATCCACGGGAGGCAATGACCCTGCCCTAAACCCAGACAGACAGATATGCGAATTCAGTTGCCCATACCCAAGATCTGCATGAATTTAATTTATCCTAGATGTGGAAGTCAGACAAAGAGAAATGCTGCAAGGCCAGGGAGCAGGGCTGTTTGCTGCTTGGTGGTGGAGGGGCATTACAGGTGTGGTTTAGGATTTTGTGCTGCTTGTGAAGTATTCTGTAATCTTTACTGTGAAAAACGGTAGGCGTCGTGAATGCTTCTTGGTAAATAAATATCCACCTTGCTGACAAGGACTTCAGCAAGTAGGCATCAGATTATCGGCAATGAATTTTATGACTTTGACTTTAACAACTGTGCTTCATGGCTGCTTTGATCAGACAATTGATATTCCGGAGAGGTTGCCTCAACATGGAGATAAGCTTAAGCAAAGGACTCTGCACAGGTCTGGTGAAGGAGAAAGAGTGGAAATTCCCCCAGCACGCTCACAAAGACACACCCTGTCGGACACAGGAGGGGAAGTGCTGGACAGACTTTCCAGATCATTGTTCTAGCAAATGGGTTCACCGGCAGAGCTATTTCTATGCCATGGTTAATAATATTCATTGAAGGTCACCTCTACATTTGTAACAACGAAGATCAGTTTTTCAAGGCACATGTTAAAAGCCAGTTGTTCAATCAAGGAAAAACAGTAACTCCAGTACCTCTGTCCACTGAAAAAAACTGAAAGCCAGAGCTTACATTTCAAACCGCTTAGGGGTCAACTACATGCAGAGAAATCATTTGTTGTCTAGCAGCTGAATGCAATAAAATTGTAAACTTTTCATAGATAATTTGCAAAAGAAAGAGAAGCTAAATTAATTGAATAAATTATTTCCTATGAATCATTCACTCTGCTCTAATTAACAGGAGCTTGTGTACTCAGCTCCTTCTGCAGTATCTCCATGGCTGCCCCTAAGGGTCAAAGTCCCTGAGAAATCCATCATTTTACTTTCAAATGTGTTTTCATTAAGTTATAGTTGGAAATAACAACAAAAGAGATAGTCTGAGGAAGAAAGGAGGAGAAATTATCAAGGGGACTTAGCAGCAGTTGAACTTCAAATAGGGATGGCATTCTAGTTCTTCACAGAAATATTTGGGTGCTTATCTGAACTCCTGCTCACACCACCTGGATGAAGGGCTTCTCAAAAGCTCCCTGCTTCCAGATGCCACAATTCCCCTAATTAATCCTCCTTTGGAACCTATAACCCCATAGCTAGCCTGCACACTGACGTCTCCCAGGATTGCTGCAAACGTTATTAGCCTGTACATTAGAGCAGTTGCCAGGAAATTAGAGGGCAGGCACAGATTAGCTGGCAGTGGAGGGATGGGGGAATAAGGGAGCGTTAGTTCCCTCATGGGTACTGGCAGATGAGCACCTGCTTATGCAGCACGTAGCACAGCCATTGCAATGCAATGCCTTCCCTGTCCCCACTTCCAGTTAGGTTAGAGAAGCCTCTGCCTTGATGCCATCATTGTGAGGGTTTTATCTACAGGTTTTATCTATCTTTTTTTGTTTGCTGTCTTTTTTGAAGGGTTGCATCCAATATGGGAATCACCGACGTACAATAAAGCAAACACTTTATTGAAAAAATAAAGAACTTGCTCCACTGTAATCCTCTGGGCTGATGGGCCAGAGGATTACAGTGGAGAAGTGAACAGCCCAGTTCCCTTGCCGGAGATAAGACTCTCCCCTGCAAGCCCAAACCCTGTCCCATCCAGAGGGCTTGTCCATGGATAAGGAGAGAGGGGAAGAGAAGAGGGAAGTGGAGGGGCTGGCCAAAACCACCAATCCACAGTCAGGAAAAAGATGCAACATCAAAGAGTTAAGCCAAGATCTTAGATTTCAAAGAACAGTTTTCTCTGAGCTCAGGCCAGTAAACATTTGGGAATTTTCAGGGTTTTGCTCATTCTCCATCCTTACCACATGCCTCAACAATTTTTTTTCTTTGACCTATTAATGACTTTCACTGCATTTAGTGCCCCAGGGCCCTAACCCACATCAGAGCTCTACTGTGCTGGGCACAGGGTGGCAGAGACTGCCCTGAAGATCTCACACAGTAATTAGGCAAGGCAGAACGAAGGTGGGAAGGGGAACAGTAACGCAGGGAAGTCTTGGGGTTTCAGCAAGTCAGCTGCCTCTCTGACCTGCTGCAGAAGAAGCAGAAAGCAGGTCTCCTGCACAGTGTGAAGTGGCCTCCTCTGCCGTCACACTTAGATGCAGATGCTGCTCCACATTAAACCTCGACATGCATTGCATGCCGATAGCGGTTAAATCCTCTGCAGAAAGAAGCATCGCACAGCCTCCTTCCCCTATCTGCCCTGAGGTAAAACCAGGCAGTTGTGTTGTTCGGCAGCTGATTGCAGTTTGGCAGGGTACTTACAGGAACCTGGGATTTTGCTGTTTTTCAGCACACCAGAGTTTCTTTTCTGCCTGTTGATAGAGAGGGAGTCTGAGGGGAGATTTTAAGAGGGAAAAAAGCTCACACAGAAAGATAATTTCCTCTTATGAAAGGACCCTGGGAACAAGACAAGTGTTACAGTGATTGGAGAAAAACAAAATTAAAACAAAAGTAATTTCTCTGGAAAAATGAGGAATACTATGTTCCTGGAGAAAGCTCACTGTCCCTTTACCCAGGACTCAAGCAGAGGTCAAAGTAATTAATATTAAAGTATCCATGTAATAGGATGTGTAGAATCCAGTTATAAATACAGATTGCATTATAAAAACATCTTCTGACAATAGATGAAATTATAGGTACAGGATTCAGAACCACTCTTGCAGAGAGTATACACAATTATGTCTAATCTGGGCAAGCTAATAAAGGAGTATATTGGTAGCAGAGCAGTTATAAATAGGCCAATTTGTTTCCTCGCTTCCTCTGGTGGTGTTCTGTTTACTATGGAGACTTCTCATACTTACATAGGCACAAGAGAAGAATTCAGCCATATGTTTTGTGACAAATACATGAGCACACAGGTAAAGTGGAAGCAACTTTGCTCACCAACTCTCTTCTGGCTGTAATTTGTGTTGCCCTGACCTCATTCTGAATCGTGACCCCACTGTGCTCAGTGCCACACAAACACACAGGATGACCTGCTTCTTTATTTACCTTTAAAGTCTAGTGTTAGAGTATTTTTTTTTTGTTTGCTTGGTTTGTTTGTGTTTTTTGGTTTGGGGGTGTTTTTTTTTTTAACCAAAAAGGCACAGAGCAACTCAGCAGTGTACCCAAAATTTCCCCTTTCCAAGGAGACTTAAAATGCTGGTATGTCTATGCACACACATTTCCAACATTGAAAAATAATTAAAGGGAAAACAAGAAAGCTTGGGCCAACTCCCCTAATTGATGGTTTTACAGCAAAGGTGATCTGAGCTCTCTCCTTTGTAAATAAGATCAAATCCATATACTTGCCTTTGCTTACATAACTCCCTACACTCTTAGGTCTCCACCTTCCTCCAGGCTGGTCGGTGCTGATATTAAGTTCATATTCTTTAGAATAACACTGTAACAGGTATTATTCTGCCTGATTCAAGGCAGGTAGGAGAATCACGCCCTGCATCTGTCAAAGGGCATCATTTTACATGAATGTTTTCCCTCAAAATCTGAAGTGGAAGCTGCAAAGATCAAAATCAAGCCGTATGCAGAAATGCCTTGACTCGCATTACAAATAACACTTAATGGGTTGTTACTCAAGATGGAGAACTGCTCAAGAGGGAGGGGATCCGAGTTTCTGAAGTGTCAGGCTTAGTGGTCCTTTATTATTGTAAATGATACTGCTACACTCCAAGTGTTCCTTCAAGCTGCACAAAGGTGCATTGAAGATTGGGTGGAAGGCTGATTTAAGACTTTCAGATAGCTAACTGGATAACCAACTAAAACTTCCCAAGACAAAGGTTTAAAAAAATGTGACATTTTTCTGTTTCATATTGGTTTTCTGTTTCTTGGTGTAATAAGTATATCAGGCTGTCCTGTTCTCTTTGTTGCCTGTAATCTCCTTTTCTGGGCTCAAAAGCTAGTAATATGCTACAGGGGACTGTTTTTATTTTCTTCCCAACTGTTCTTTCTTTCTCTGTCATGCAATTAAAGCAAGAGTCATAGAAATATTTCTAGTTCACATTTGGTTTTAGAGAACTCAAGCTGTGTGTATATGAAAGTGGCTTTTTATACAATTTACTAATAAATACTGAGTTTGATTCAGTAAATGCTCTAGAGATCTGAGATGTTTTTAATACCTGCATAAAGTCATATAATGTGCATAAGTGGTTTCCTCATTGCAAATGACCTAAAGTTATTTAAGTACTTTCTTCAGTACTAATCTAAATGCACAATATAAAAATAACAACATCCATTATGCTAATGTTTTTCCTAACTTAATTAAAAAAAAAGTTTTTGTGCATGCTGCTTCTCAGCTATGGAACAACCTATTTCAACTGAAGTGCTGCTTATTACCATCTTTTCAGAGCCAAAACATCTTTCTGGACTTAGTAGTTAAACCTATGTTAAAAGGCTTTTGTGGCTGTCCACAACATTTGATGTTTATTCTTAACACCCAGGGAGATGAAACTCAGACTTGCTAGACGCAGATGATTGAGGGGATATCAAAGTCAAAACTCCTGTGACTGTATTAACATGCTCCTCCTTACTTTTTATCTCATCAGCTTGGTGAAGGTGTGGCTTTCATTATCCTGCCTTTGACTTGTGTGATTTTGTACTCGGGCATCTATTTCCCGTGCTGGCTACATTAAAAAAACAAACAAACAAAAACCAAGCAAACAAAAGCTTACCACATTAGTAAGAAAGCCTGGAAAATATTTTACAGATTTATATAATAGAATTTTTTCATCTTGACTTCGTAGACTGAGGCTAGGGGCAAATCTGCCCCTCCCACTTGGAAATGATGCAGAAAGAATAACCAGGATTCAGGACCATTCAATATTTCTTTGCTTTCTTTACTATCCTGATTCTTACTATACCTAAAGGTGTATACATCCTGTGGTGTCTTTGGCACCAGGATCCAGGACCAGACATTATTTAACACAAAAGAATCATTGCTTATTTAGGAAAAGCATATTTTCTAGGCAGAATAATCTGTCTGCACAAGAAAAATAATACCAAACTCTGCATATTTGAGTTCTGGCAGCTGTGGCCCAGTTTCCATGCTGTGTGGTTACCAGTTTCAAGGCTGCATGGGATAGAGACCATCATGCTTCCAGGCCAAGGTCTTTGCTGGCCTCATCGCACCACCAACCACGCAACTTGCACTGCTGCCATTTGGCAGGACTCTCAGCTGCAGCTCTTTCTCCTCCTTTTCAGCCCCAATTTCCTTAAGCATTTTATATTTTTCCTCTCTTTTCAGGTGCTTTTGTCTGCCTTCCCATTTCTGGTGCTCCAGGGCACAAAGTTCTGCTCCTACCAGCCCTCTGTTAACATCACCCCCACACACACACACCTTGATTGTCTGCCTGCCCCTCTCAAACTCATCCCCAACAAAAACCCTTCCTAGGTTAGAGCTCATCCCAAATCAGAAACTACTGGAAATAAGGAAGACAGGTGGCAGAAGAGCAGTCTAGGAATTGCATTAAGATGTCTTAATTAGCTACAACCTGCAAACAGCAGGATGCTAGGGTGTACTACATGCTGCTTCAAACCCAAGGTATCTCCCATAGCAGGAATGGCAAAGGGATGGCATTTGGAGCCACTGTGGGGCAGAGTCAGGCCAAAAGATATGGCCCTTTGTATTGCCAGTTGCACAGAATCAGCAGACTACAAGAACTGGCTTATTTTCCACACCACTGAAGACACCTGGATAAAACACACTACAAGTAAATTCACCAGTTAGACGTTTAGGCAAGATTTGGTGGAGCAGAAAAGTTGCCCAAAAGACCTCAGACAATAGTTAGGAATTGTATCAAGTGTTACACAGAAACTATAGACTCCCCCATGTTAATTATTTACAAAGAATTCAAAAGTTTTGTACCACCATCAGCCACTTCCAGCAACAGCAATTACACAGCACAAACGAAAAATTATATGAAATCATCCACTTATTTCTCAGGTAATCTTTTTTTTCACCTCTCCTCAGCTGAGCAAGTAAAACAGCAGTAATGTTCTATCTCCTGGTATCACTTATCTTGACAAAATATTTGGAATGAAGCACCAAAGTGTAGAACTGCCGCTTAAAGTGTCAAGAGGCAACAGCAAGATCCTGCAAAGCTAATTCCTAGCAAAAGGAATAGAAGTAGGTAGGTAGCTGGAGAAGTAATGATTCCAGTTCTAAGTCTTACTGCTTGAAAAGAAAACATCTGGAGCCTTACCAAAGATAGGAAGCATTTATAAGTGTAAAAAAACAGAACTGCCCTTAATGTGTTATGCATTCCAGTTCAGAACAAAAGCATATATATATATATATATGCAGATACATGAATTGATATGAAATAGGGGTGTACTGCTGTTTATTTAAAACTCAAAGTTTACATATGAAGTTAATGAGACATGGACAGATTAATACAAGAGAAATCAGAGCTGACATTCATCACCTTGAATGAAGCTGATTCCTCCAGGCACAAAAACCAAAGAGTCTTTTAGCTGAACTTACAAGGTAGCAGAGCAGTCTCAGCCTTGCTGCAAACCAGGCCCTAGTGCTTCTGCCACCAACAGCTTCACAAGCACCTTGTTTTCTGCGGGGCCACTCTGGGCAAAGCCAGCTGCAGTGAGAAGTCTCACTGAGAGACATCAGTGGCCTCAAAAGCCTTAGCATAGGCCTACCCTACAGTCATCCTTTCTTAATAAATAAGGCCTTTTATACTGATGAGGTTTATTTATCCCAGTCGCTCTGCATTCTTGTGACAGAGCCCTGAGGGTGTCGTCCATCCCT
>VZTL01025440.1:43769-99279 GCA_013400535.1 Scopus umbretta | reverse complement strand
CCGCCCCCATTTACCTGCAAAGTATGATTTCTGAGCCATTTCTGCAGAAGATTTGCATCTAAACTTTAGCAGGGCTAGAGCCACTCATCCTTAGCTTGAATTAT
The DNA here is from genome assembly GCA_013400535.1 of Scopus umbretta. Lineage (NCBI taxonomy): Eukaryota > Metazoa > Chordata > Aves > Pelecaniformes > Scopidae > Scopus > Scopus umbretta. Next base: position 99,175 of record VZTL01025440.1, on the reverse strand, counting down.
TTATGTATTCCGTAGAGCTGCTCTCTCTTTCCCCAACCCCTCTCAGCATCCTTTCCCCACTTCTATTTAACACCTGCCCTGCTAATGTGATTATATGAAACTCTGAAAGATAAACTTTACTGAAGCAGAAATGTTTGACAAATAGCCAAAAAGCACCACTGATACCCAAATGTGGAGATGAACAAACCATATTTGTGTACTCGCTAGATTGCATAGAAAGCATCTCTTTGATGGGCACGCATGACATGCTAAGAAGATTAAAACGAGAGATGAAAATAAATGACAGAGAGCAGAGAAAACAAAGTAGAGGGTGCCTGGGTGTCTCAAGGGGTGTACAATGGGGTAGAAAGGTTTTCACCTCGAGGTCAGCTGCCTGAATTCTACGCAGGCTCACAGTGGCAGAGCTCTCGCAGCCCCTCAGACTCCGTGAGCGATTGGCACTAACTGATATAAAATAAGTTGTTAGCCTGGGTTTATCCCCGAAGGAATAATGGTCATACTTCTTTGTCCAGGAACACAGCCTCCTGCACCTCCTTCCTTACCTTCCAGGGGCGAGATGAGCCTGGCCGTGTCAGCTACCCAAACTGGTCGAACCCAAGTCCCTCTCACTGTGTTTGACTTGCGTATCATTGCAAATGGTGAGCACCAGCCAGGCAGTTTATGAGGGGTGAGTCCAGGGCCAACCAGTAACCAGGTGGAACAGAGAGGGGATCTTCCATCTGCCTCTGAGCATGGGGCAGCAATGCAAGGATGATGCTCTGCAGACACTGGATAGGGACGCATTGCCAGAGCTGGCCAAAAACCAGAAATTCTGTTTTTCTGAGGGAAGAAGGTGAAAAAAGTGTGCTGGGAATTTTATTGCCTCCAAATTAGGAGCGCACAAATGCTGACATTTTTTTTGCAGTGCAGGAAGTCCGAATGATTTCATTTGGATGCAGTGAAGTTAAGTACTTCATGCTGAAAAGCTGAGGTGACATTTTTTTGTTCTGACCTTTTCAACCCCATTTTCCTTACATTGACTCAGGAAAGCAAGAGGGAGTTCAGGTGTTTCTCACAATAACAATGCGGCACAGATTTCGGAAAAAACAGATTCAAACAAAAAATCTCATAGAAAAGTGTAACAAAATATGCACTTTATTTCCAGTTGTTCTTGAAGAAGTATGTTGATGACTTACAACCAAAATTAAGATTAAGACTTTTATTTCTGTAAAGTGAGTATTTTTTCAAAAAAGACAAATGTTTTAAATAGGATCTTTTCCCCAATCTGGTGTTTAATCCCATAATACGCCACAGCCTTTCTGCATGATTCATCACACAAGTCATTTTGGGTGAAATCCCAGCCTTGCCAAGGTCAGGCCTGGGAGTTCATCTGTGGATTTCAGCGTAGCCTGGATTCCTCTCTAAATCCATGCATTGTAAATCACTTTCTTCACGGCCATGAAGAAAGGATAATGGTACCTTCTGTAATGGACAGGGAGCTGCTATAGAGCAATTAAGGAAAACAAACAAAGAAAAAAGAAACTATGCTTTTAGCTTATATTGGCTGTACAGGCTGGTATTGCCCACAATATTATAGGAAAAAAAGGCACATCCTTGCCAGTATAGCTCTTTCCAGTCTAGGTACATTCTAGTGGTAGAATAACTTCCATCTCTGTACTGCTGAAGTGCCCCCACCTATTGTCGAGGGGGACAGAGAAGGTGTTTCCTTCACTGCAAATTTAGGGGGCTGGTAGCAAGCAGGAGCAGTCCCACCGGCATGCCAGTGGCTGGGAGGCAGCAGATGTTGCCAGATCCTGGTCTAGAAGCAGCTGGGTGTTAGCAGCACGCTGCCTGGCTGCTTGGTCGGCACATAACAAGGTGAACACTGAAAGTTGTTCACTGATGATTAAAGCAGCCAGACAGGAAAGACGGATAACGAAGCAAGGACCTGAACTGTGCGGCACTGTCTGCAGGCACTTTGCCTCCTAGCGCTGTCAATGGATGCTGGCAGCAGCCTGGACTAGCAAGTGAACTTGTGTCCTCCTGGAGAGCTCAGCTGCTTGCTGAGATGGTGGGGACTGAAGCTGAAATAACCAGGGAACCTCCAAAAGTGGTGCACTAGTTATTGTGGCAGAGGGAAAAGCAGGCGGCATGATCCCCTCCGAGTTTTACTTGTGTGTGGGCGGGCTGGCTTAGACTGGCATTTTCACTGTAAATTACAGCGTAGCTAGTTTTGTGTGTGTTTTGGGTTTTGATTTACTGGGACACATGAGAAACCAAGAGGGAAAGAAAAGCAGGGGTTTTGTCACCTGCAGGTTATGTTATCCTGTAATGGTTTCAGAAATGATCTATATATATGTGATACAAATCAGAGAAAAAAGTTATATTGATGTTCAGAAACTGTGGCTGGGTGTGCTCATGCATGTATACACATACACGTGTATATGTACTTGTCTTTATGTGTTTATGTGTGCGTGCGAGGCCGAGCTGTGATACTGCTTCTCATTTATTTATTGAGGTACTGTAAATCAGTTCAACATAAACCAAGTTTGTGTGTTGAAATTTTACCCAGATTTCAGGAGTAGATATACTGATGCTGAGATCGTGATGCCTGAGCCACCAGGAGCTGTGCACGGGACTCAGACTCCCCGTTGTCACATAGAGGAAACTGCTACTTGTTGGAAAGACAGCAGGACCCCCGTAACAAAAAGCTTACATTAAACACTACGATGTGCAAATCTGACCAAAACCAGGCGATCTAGCAGATGTTGTCAACTCTCACTGATGTTACATCACTGGTGTCACATCACTGGTATCACCCATGGTGGAAAACTATGCAAGGCAGAGCTCACTGAGACTTTCAGTGGGATTTGAAAAAGCAGATCTATACATTGCAGCTAGAATGTTTGCCAAATGTTGTGGGGTTTTTATGAAAAATTCCTTTTCTCTTTTCATTTTTTAATTCAAAATGGCACTAAAAAGGACTCAAGCCACTGGTACAAAACAAACCAAGTTTTCAACAAGTAACATAGTTTGATGATACATATGAGAAATGCAGCCAAAACCAGGCCCAATTTGTATCATTTAAGACAAGACACTTAGTATAAAACTAGTTCAGGATTTATCTAATGGCAAATCTATGCCATATTTAGTATCCACGTAAGCCTCCCTGTGTCACGCACAATTTTAGCAAGATGATAAAAGCAACTGCTTCTTTCACTTACTTAGGGATTTTTCAGGACCTGGTTGTAAGCCATTTTAATCAAGATTCAGTGTTTCTGAGTAGAGCATAGCCCCACGTAAGAAAGGAAAAGATGGTATCGGTGGCTACGAGTTCCCATCTCAGTTCACAGATCATAATCTAAAGCTGGCTGGAGATTGACAGCTCCATTTCCCAGTAGCTTTCAAGGCCTTGAAATTGGTTTTCACCCTTCCTGGGAACAAAAATAAAAAGGTTTCAACTTTTTTTATGGAAATGGAACAGCGTCAGAACAGACATTTGGGGGTCAAAATTTTCATCTTCTCTTTCAGAAAAGGAGGAGGTCAGGACAAGGAGAAAGGTCGTGAGAAGCTGGGTTCTTGTGCTCGCGCTCTTATATTCAGAGTAAAGTTTTTCCCATTTAATGCAGTGAGGAACCCAGTTTCCCACATCCACAGCTGTTACTCAAAGCTCCAGATTAGCAAGAAAGTTACTCACTGTTTTTGGTCTGTTTCTTTTCCTCCAGCCACTAAATGAGAAATTTAATCAAATCCAATTAATTGCAGGAAAATTTCATTCGGATGTGTGTGTTTGGAGCTGCTTTGCTGTCAGCCCAGCCCTGGATGATGGGATTATCCCTGCCTATTAATATGATTCCATTTAACTCTGCAGCTGCTTGATATTCTGAGGCACAAAAATTTGTGCAGCAAAGCCTGTTTCTGGGTGAAAAAAATGCCTCTCTTCCATAAAGTCTTTTGCATACTCCGAGCTTTATTACCCTTCCTCCATGCATCTTAAGTGCAGGCCTAAGCCCTTGCAGGATTGGAGCCAAAATGCGCCGAATTCCTGTGCCGTCTGTTGAGGCTGCTGACACACAACATGCTTTGGGCTAATGTTAGCCCACGGAGTCTCAGCTGCTGTTCTCCATGTCCCCACTTACCCCCTTGCTAAGACTCTATGGACTCAGAGTCTCAATTTCTCTGGGCCTTTGCCAGTTAGGAATCGTATCTCCAGATCATCACCAGACGGGTGATTTTTTTTTTCCTTATTTGTGCGATAACTTTATCTGGTTGATTTCTTACCATTCACCACCCCTAGATAGAGAAAAAATGTAATAAATTAAAGTTTCCCTAGGAAATTAAATACTCCTGAAAAGATAATCAGCTGGACTAGGAAACAAAGATAAGCTTCACAAACAGTAAGTCTAGAGCCCAAACTTTCATACGTCTACATCAGTTAACCCTTCCTCCCATGACATCATCTTCGCATGCATCATCGCAAGCCGCTGCACATGCTATGCACCTTGAGCCTCCGCTATGGTGCAAATGCTAGCATTTCTTTCAGAGACATTCACTCTCAAACAGTAGTAACGTGGCCCAGCTCCTATTCAAAATGTGGTAGGAAAAGATGGCAAATAGCACGGGAATATTCTACATTATTTACATGGCAATAAATAAAGCTCAAGACATTTTCTGAGGATCCAGGACGAGCTAATGTCCTCTGCAGGTTCCTAATTCCCCAGGGGAAGAGCTGTGCAAATGCTTTTACCTTCCCTTTTCTGTCATGTGCTGCTCTTTACTGAGCTGGGCACAGTGCATTGTTTGGATTCCTCTAGCCCCGTAAAATTAATGCCCATTAATGTGAGTAACTGCATTCCTACAAACTCCATTTCATGTCTAATTTTAATAGAATCTACTTCAGATACAATAAAACCTCCAATTAGCCCAGGTGCTTTTGGGAAGGTAATGGACTGGAAGGATGCTTGTAGGAGCTGAAGAACAGCCCGAGTGGGAATCAAATTGGTAGGATTCTAGATTTAGTAAAGGATTGCCCTGATCACTTCTAACCTATAGCTAAATAAGGAATTATGGAGACATGTCAATGCAACAGAGAGCACAGAGGAGTTGAGGAGCTTGAGATTTGAAACATTCCCATGCCCCCTGCTCTCTGACCAGGAGAAAGTCACATTTAGTGTCTCAGTCTTCCTATTTATGTAATAGAGAGAGTAACACAGGCTCATGTTTGCTAAATCCTGAGATTAGAAAGGAAGGGTATTAAATATGGGCAACCTACTTTGACTTAAATTGAACTTTTTTTAAAAAAATCCTTTTAAATAACAACCTAATGCATATTATATGTCTCTATATATTTCATAATAACTTTTGGAAATACATGTCATGGTCTTTATTTATGATTTAATTGTGCTGGTGTCACCGTGACGTGATTCATTTGAATTGTAACTCCAGAAATCAGCATGTCACCTCAAAGACAGGTGAAGTCTTCAGGGACAGTATGAGATACAAGCAATCTGGGAAGGAGATTTCAGAGCTGTGGTAAAATTCATGTGATTTCATATAGTGGCTGGAGCTAAGTGACACATTTGACTTCCTGCACTGGTCAATAATGATCCATAGTAGCCCAGTTTTGAAGCTTTCTTGTTTTTTTCTTGTCTTCTCAATATGATGTGGCTTGATCTCCAGCTGCCACATCCTTCATCCTGTAGGAATCTCCAGTCTCATTTTCAATACCAGTACTTTTACTGTGCAGTTTGCTAACCTCTTAGGTGAAAAACTAAGCACACTCAAAGTACATTAAATAAGTATTTTTGTGTGTCTCTGAGAAAGAGTTAAAAAGGAGCAGAAAGAGGCAGAGTCAGTCTACTCTTACTCAGTCAACTAATAGCCAGTCAGTGGAAATAAAAAATCTTTTCTACTACAGCAAGATTCTCAATAAATACAGGAATTTAACCCTTTTCCCTACATTGATAGGCACCCAAAAAATACTTAATGTCTTAATAAATTAGAAAGAGCTCAAAGACATTACATAAGCAAAATTTTGGTAGCACTCTATTGCCAAATATAGCTACTGTATTATTCTCCTCCTTACTGTTGTTTCTTTGTCTGTAAATTCTGTAAGAAAACTTTCAGAAAGAGTGTTGGCCTAAATATAGTTAAAATGCCAGATGACTGGAAGTGAGCCCAGGCAAAGGAGCCTTTACTTCATTTCTCCTTGAATGGGTCACTCAAGACAAAGGTTGGCAAAGGACGCAGCTGCGACATCAATGCTTTTTTTTGTTCACAATTCCATTATTTACCCTAGCATCTATAAAATGTATTCTTTACAGCATATCTGGGGACATATAAAAAATGTAAATCTACAAGTATTATTGACCTCTTTAGACTACTTCCTTGGAAGAAAACGCTTTACATTCCTCACAATAGCTGTTCTGTAGGTCAGAAATGGAGGAAGCAGACAGACTTCATATCATGGGCTCTTACTTTTTTCAGACCAATGGAAAGAGGAAATTCCAACAACTGGGGCCACCACACCCCAGCAGTGCCTCTTTTACAGCCCCAGATTTTAAGTCGAAGCTGTAATGTTCATGGTTATAATAACTGCTCTAGACACTTCCAGCTCTTGCCATCGCGCACTGCCAGTGCAACATGGCTCACAGAGACACATCAACCACAGCCCGAACTGCTTCCATAGAGATAAGAAGTCCAGTGCAGACAGTGGTGTACTGATTGAATAGACCTTTTTAAGCTAAAGTAAGCAGGATAGCATGCGTCAAGGCTTGTGCTACCCAAAAAGAGCTGTAGTCATCACAAGTAGTAAAGGTAGGATGAAGCAGGAGGAAACAACACTCAGACTGGACCTCAATTCTACCTGAGGAACCAGAAGCAGGCACGAAAACAGTAAACTCGTTCTTCCCCTAACTATAATGTTGTATGTTTAATCCTGTGACTAGGCGCTACCCCCACTCTAGGTGATTCCTCTGACTTAACAGCACTCTTGAAAAAAGCTAGGCAGAGCCGAACAAGCGAAGTTGTTGCAATCATCTCTCTTGACATACATCTGTTAGCGCAGCTAATGGTTCCAGTTATCATCAGTTCTAACAATCTGATAAATCACTGCAAATATAGTTCATGTTTAGTATTAGTTTTATATTTGTAAATATCTTAGAAAGATATTGCGATAAAAAATAAATTGTTATAAAATGGTACAGTGTCTGAAAAATTGACAGAGGACTATGTTGAATGTATTTGAATGACAATGTTTTTTAACTATCTATAATATGCTTCTTATGCCTGTAATGTTCTGGTATCTATTAATCTTTTATTAAACTTTTAAAACATCACCCCTGTTCAAAATTCTGAGCTAAATAAGTCTGTGGGAATTATAAAGAGTAGGGAGAGGGAGAAAGTGAAGAGGAAACACAATGATTTAATGAAGAGGTATTCTTAATGTCTCCAGCAATTTCTCACAGTAGTAAAGGTCTTAAAAGAAGTGCCAAGACTGGGAATTCACTGATTGACTGAAGGCAGTGCCACACACCAATAACAGAAAATCTGGAAAAAAAAAAAGTTTGGGTTTGGTTTTATTTTTTTTTTTACAGTGTAACATGCTAACACAGGGAGAGACAGATGTACTGCTTAATACAGGAAGGTCTGAAGATGCATATGTTTTCTGAAAAGCACAAGTTTTTGACAAATATTTGTCACCTGGAAAATAGCACTACTTAATCAGTCAGACAAGGTGCTGGTGGATCAAGCACAATGTGCTGTTCCTGCAGAAAACGGGAGGCGAGTTACCACATCAGACTCAGATCTCTCACACTGTAGCACAAGAACATGACTAATAGGTTGGGTCAAAATATTTACATTTAAAAATATGAATTTGCTTCTTCCCAAGAGGTTCTCTAAGCCTTAATGCATTGCTATTTTTATTTCTTTGATTCATATCCTGGTAACTCTAAACAAACACGTGCTTGCACATTTACAGCCAATGTAAACATCCATTAAAACCATGTATCATGTAACCCTCTGCTTCCTTTTCCTATCCACCTTATCTTTTGGATCCATGGGCTGGGGACGTGTCTGACCTACTTGATGGTGAAGCACCTCATTCCAACTCTGGAGTATTCAAACTGGAGCAATAACACAGTACTTCTCTGACAGAGTATTCCTGCAAATGATTTCTACCTGAGAAGGATGGTATGTGGTTAGACTTGGAGACACACATTGCTCTTTTCAAGCAGCTAATGGGGAAAGAGGCAATATGGGGAAAGGCAGGAAACATAAGCTCCCCTTGTAGGGTTATCCGCCAGCTGTGCTGGGTTTCCAGTCATTGGGGAATAAGGTACCTGATGTTGTTTCCCCATGAAGAGACTGTTGAGTTTACAGGCTTCTCAGCGGCTTACCTGGATAGAGCTGCAAGCAAACTCCTGAGGCTGGTTGCTTCAGAGAAATGCCAGATGCAGACTGAGTTGGGGTTGTTTCAATGCATCCATTCATTTTCCTTCACTGTGCCTGTCCTCTTTTTGGTTAGCTAAAGCTTGGCATCTCTGTGTGCCAGCTCACTGGTGTCCAATAGACAAGAGCTGTCCTATCCTATAAACTGTGACCTTTTTAGTCTCTGATACCACTCTGAATGATGTCCTTAGGAAAGGGACTCAGCCCCACAGGGCAATGGTGTAAAATGTTCTTAGAGAGTTTTAAATCCCCTCATTCAAATTAAAAGTGGCTTAAGTACTATCCTGGGCAGTTACTGATCTGATGCATATTAACTCTAATGTTATTCACAGAATTATGACAAAATGGATGCAATTTGATCATATAAAAGATACCAGTTCGAAATCAAGTGACATGTTAAAATCAAATCACAACAAAACCTATCTCTAAACATTTCTACAGCAGGCATTCCTGTTAGGAGAAACCAACAGCTCATCTTTGTATCAGTTTACAAGCTCTTTTATGAAAGACTTTTCCAGAAAATTGTCACCAAGAGGCCCCAGAAAAACCTCTGGAAGCTTAAGAAAAGTTTCTGATTCCATGTCTGCAGGATCAAACCCATCCCACCAGTGTCAGAGTGATGGAGATGTACAATGGGCCTAAGAACACAACAAAATGATTTACATACCAGGTTTGAGAGCTGTTTTTTGTCTCCTGCACAGTTAAACCTTGCACATAGTGATTTTATTATTTTTACACGAGCCATAATCTATCTGCTACTAAGGGGAAAAATATTTTTGTGCATTTAGTCAGCTCTTTTGCTGCATCCCCAAATAGCCATCTGAGATTTACATGAATCTTATCACATGCTTATTTTATCTTCCATTTTTGGTAACTGCTCCTAACAGGATTACTTTGGAAAACATCAGCATCTTCCTGTGGGTTCTGCTTTCTGGGGCAATGAGAACAAACAGTCTCTCTGCAGTTTCCAAGTTTTCCACAACAGTGGTGTGGCGAGGCATGCCGGCAGGGTTTCGGAGCAGTGGCGTGTGCCGCAGTTTGACAAATGATGCGCAACTGGGCCTCCTGGCTGAAGGCTTGCAGAGGCTTCCTCTCCTCCGTCCCCCCTGAAGCCACGTGGCAGAATGATGGAAAGGCACGATGGCCCTGCTCCGCATTACACGTCACTCACCAAACTGGGGGACAACTGCCAGTGAAGGTCTTAAAAACTGCCTTTTTCCCTCCAATTGCTTCCTCCCCCCTGCTCGAGAGGTCTGCACCATCGAATACAGCGGAGTGCCCTGCCTGCACCCACCTCCCTCGCTCCCAGAGGCAACCTGAAAAGGAATAATAAATCCCATGTGCGAGATACTTACATGTCTTTACAAGGTATAAAGATGCATGAAAGGATGTTTTCCTGATCTGCTAGGTTGTAAGAATTTAATAAATATATTTAGAACCAGTGCCTTTTGCTCTCTGCCAGGGCATTTTGGGGTTTTTTTTGCTAGATAATTAGTGGGGTTCATGATACCACAAATGCACTTAACTCCCTACTGCCAAAGGACGTGATGGCTTATGAGGGGCCCTGCAAATGCATCCACTTATGTTCCCAATTAAGAGCTGTGCTGTTGATATTATCCAGTTTTCCACTACCTGGGGTTTCCCACCCTTCGGGGAGCAGGGAACCTCCTAAAATGATGATATAAAATGAGAAAGCAGTTTTATTAAAACTTTTACAAGTTTGGGGGACTTCTTTTATGCTAGAGTACCTGACAGAGACTGGCACACGCAAGACGTGACAGCGGGAAGGAAGAAGAACAGCTTCCACCTGCATTGCCATGCCGCTGCATGTGCCACCACCGCAACACAGAAGGACGTCTCCACAGCTTGAGGAGGTATTAAAAAGTAACAGAAAAGAAACAAAACACATCATCTGGTCTGACCAGAACGTGTGGACCTGGCTTAGCTGCCCAGGGTAAAAAAGGTTCAGCGTCTCTAACTGAAGTTGATCTCACCAACGTGAGGCGGGTGTACGTGTCAAGGTCTTCTCTGGGACCATAGGGTCTTAATCATCTACTTAGAAATAGCAGTAGGGATACGGTTAACTATGCAAATATTTGAAGCTGTCTCCAGCTTGCAAAAAAGTAGTCCTGATTTTTATGACAAAAGACTTCCTCAGCTTGCAAGTGTCAGCAACGTGTTCCTCACTCACACTAGGTATTTATCTAGTATAATTAAGTGTGGAGTAGGGTATAACTTTGATGAAATGCAATATAAATTAATTCTACATTCATAATGTATAGTCACAAGAGCATATATTCATTACTTCTCAATTTTTTAAGCGTATTTTGGCACTTTTCTGAAACAATCTCTTATTTCCCTGGTTCTTTGCCTGAAAAGTAACCTCCAACTAGCCATTTATAGATGATTTCTACCTATAGTGTCATTATACCCCTATATATCTTTTCAATTTCCATGATGTATACAGTATATATTTTCCACTTGGTAGGAAAACAGATGAGCAATGCTTTTGCTCCTGCAGCTGTTGATTATGCAGAGGGGAGGCCAGTGCAATTTTCCCAAAGAGAGCTTAGCAAGGTTTCTTTTCATTTCTTTTTTGTGGTTCGCCTCTTCAGCCAGCAATTCACTCAGCACCTTGACGATGAATCCCTTGTAAATTGGCATTTGCTTGGCCTGTTTTTAGGCACAGTACTTAACACTGGTCTTAGGACGTTTCTAATTACTGAATGAGGGGCACATGTGACAGGTTTATAGTTTATTATACCGGGGTGGGCCAAGTTGTAACAACATTTTGGGTCAGGCCAGGGTCTCAAGAGATCATTAAAATCTGAAGTAGGCCACTTGACAGTAAATACCGGCGCAGAACTGAATTTGATTCCTGTAGTTCTGAAAAGAAAAGAAAGCCAACTCATTAGCTAGCTGCCCAGGCTGATTTCAAACAGTATTATTACTTTGTCCTTTTATCTGGCAGAGCGATGTGTTCAGATATTTACTGGTTGTTAGAAAAAACCAAGGCAAAGAAACCTTCATGTGCTGGTGGAAATTATGCTCTGGCCAGTGATAAAACGTTTATTTTTTATGTCACCTTTTTAACAACAATGACCAAAAAAAAAAAAGACGGAAAAGGCAAAAAGATCTGCTACATGAAAGATAAGGACTGATCAGCTGGCTTCCATAAAAACAGAATCTTTGATCCTTCGCCTAAATTTGTACCAAATTTGCTGAGATCAGCATTTTCGCTTCCCCTTTCCACACAGTTCCTCTGAATTACAGGAGACACCAGTAGGCATGGCTTGACAGCATCTCCAAAGACATTAACTAAACACACCTTGGGGTTCATCACTGTTCCTTCTGTGCTTCTCTAATGTCACTGGCTTAAATATCAGGACAGTTAAAAACTATATTCCTTCTGGGTACAAAGAGACTGGTTTAGAGGTATGTGGAGAAATATGACTTATTTTCATTAATGTATTCGCATTTGCTAACTTATTTCTATAAGTTTCTAAACCAAAACAAATATGTACAAATATGTATTTGAAGACTATTCTACAGGAGGGCAGCTAAAATGGGCCTAAGTTAACAAAACAACTTTGCCTTATCCCTTGCTCACATCTGAAAGCTATAAATTGGAAACTAAATAAATGGATAGAGAGACAGAAAGGACCGGACCAAGCCATGAGGTTTGTATCTAGATATGAATTCCCTCCAAGTTGCTGAAAGCAAATCAAGAATGGATTTTTTAATTCAATTTAGAGAAATAAGGCTAGGAAGTCTTGCCAGGGTCATATACTGGAAAGCTACTTACTCAAAATAAAAGCACCCCTTCTAATACAACTTGGTTGGTACTGCGGTAATTAACTCATCCTTCCCTCCTGACTCTTCCCTTTCTTCATAGGCATTTCTGCATTTTCTTTTGACATGTGCCTTCACTTCCTGGCTGCCCTGGTCGTGTTACAGTGCATCCCCTGGCAGCTGATCCTCCCATGGATGATTTCTACCCATCAGTGAGCCTGCAGCCACCTCTCACCTCCTGATGTCAGCACTCTGGGGCAAGGACATTCTCCATCACCCTGCACAACAGTGACTTCATTCATGGGTGGGCTCAGTGAACGCAAATGATTATTCAGTGATAAATCTCTAACGTTGCAGGAGATGGCACCACCGGGATGAACCAACACACCACCTCACAATTACCACATGGGGAAGCCTGTCCCCCTCTCCCACTTCTCCTCTCCACCTCTGTTCCCACTCCCCCCATGGTGCCTCCAGCACCCATTTTGCCTGTGTTTCAGCTGAGAAGGACTGTAGGAGCAAGCAGCTGGAGGCAAGCAGGTCCTTCCCTTGCAGAGGAAAACAGACAGTGGGAAATCACTTTTTTTTTTCCCTTCTCCGGGGCCTAAAATTAAAGGACCCGGAAACACATGAAGCTATGCCTAAGTGAGAAACCAAGTCAACGGAACAAAGCCAATTTAAAATAACTAAGTAGGTTTGGTCCCTAAAGCTCACGAGTTACCAGCACAAAGTCTCTCTCCATTCCTTTGGTTTTCCTAAGGATCACTTCATCTGCCTCGTTCTGCAGCACTTTTGCACCGGTGCACTCCAAAGGTCCCTTGCAGGGTAAGACTTGACAGACACTGAAGCTGCGAAACGTGCTCTTTGCTCTCATGGTTTATCTTCCAAGTGGGGCAGCGGGCTCTTTCAGTGCCTTTTTGGGAATATCAAATTAACCCAGGAATGCACTGAAGCGCTCAGCATATCTACCGCAAACCTGTCTGAGCTCAGTCACAAATCACAGAGCTGCTTTTTCTGCCTGTCCACAAGTATAATACAGTGATTTAGACACTGTATTTTTCTGTAACGGCTGACAAAGTAGTCAACCTTTCCTAAGCCTGCAAAGAGTTAACCTTGGCTAGCAGCAGAAGGAGGGGGAGAAAGCAAAAGACAGCTCATAGGGTGGAATTAAACCCCTGTGCTATTAAAACTAGTAAGGTCAGTATCGCTGCTCGTTGAGCTCATAACAAGCCCTAGATTTTCCAAGTGTTTTCCATGACCTTGTCTAATCCAAGCAAGGTGCTCCTGTAGTTGGTGACACTTGTATAGAAAGAGATTGGGAGTGAAAAGGAGGAGAGGGAGGGAGGAGAGGGAGCGAGAGCTTGAGCCTCACCCTGAAAAGGATTACAGCACATGCAGTTTTATTTCATGGTCTGCCAAATGCCCCTTGCTGTGTCTCTGAATGGAAAATGGGATAGAAGAGTGAGCTGGAATTTACAGAGCCTTTGAAAAGCAACTGGTGTCAGCATGTGCTCCAAATATGCCAAGTACTTCTTTCAATAGAGAGAAGGCCTCTTTTGGCTTTTATGGGGCACATGACAGTAGGCAGAAGGCAACAAACATTGCACTGCTGCGACCCCAGCAGAGAGAGAAATCTTCCCACATCTCCCCACCTATGAGGTAAACAGGAGGAAATACGATAGCAGCTATTTTTGTCCTGTGCACATCTCAGGGCGATGCTGTAGCCAACATCTGCTAAATACAGCTTAAAAAATGTACCTTTCTTGGACAAGACGGGAATGTGATGTAGCTTGCAGGGCTCTTATTGGGTGCTCCGGTCCTCTGAGGCAGTGAGTCTGGGCTGTGTCTCAATTTTTTCCCCACAATTCTTTTTCATTTCTTAACGTGAAACATTTGTCTCATAACCCTCTACCTGGGGTTTCCAGTACCAACCCTGAGAGGTGAGAGCTGGCAGCAGGAGTACCACATCCATTGTATGGGCACCCTACATGGCAAGGCTGTGACCTCAGCTGGACCACATGGTCGGAAAGTATCTCTGGTTTTAAAAAAGCTTTCAGCCAAACAAACAAAGCCTTGCGCTAGGTAGTGGAGAAGAACATGTATAAGCACCTACTGGTTCCTACTGGAAGACAAATCCTCATCCAGTGGACGTGTCATGAGCTGCAAGAGGAGGTGAGCTCTGGGGTGGCTGCTAGGCAGGAAAGGAATTCAGGCGGAATGATACCCTTGTGTTTATAGGGAGGTTATATGTTATTATTCCTGCTCCTCACAAGCTTTGTTTATTGTTTTTGGAATGGGATAAAGAGAAGAAAAATTTGGACTTAAATATAACTTGCATGGTCTGATGTATAAAGATAATATATATGACAGCTTAAGTCACAGATTAAAGGAAGACACAAATATATATTTAATTATGTATTATTTTTAGATACATAAGAAGTATGGAGAGCCTGCTCTTCCAAGCAGAGGAGTAACTGTGCTTAGGAGTGATTTTTACCCAACTTCAATAAAAATTAAGTGACACTCGTGAGAGCCCTTTGCCTTTGAGCACCCCCTTTTTGCTTGAAGGCAAACCAAGTGTGGGCTTACACTACTTGGCTGGATGGTGGCCCAGCTCATTTTAAGATCTAGCCCTGAGCAAAGCGTGCGCTTCTTCCTACAGACCTAAAAGGCACATGCAGTTGGAAACCCTTCTCTTTGTAGCGGCTCCCTGTTTCTATGGCAGTTACTGAGCTGTTAAGGTCTTTAAAGAATGCCACTTTAGATGATTCACTTTCAATCACAGCGAACCTAAATGAGAAGTTAAAAGGGTCATGTATGTGTATGTGTGTGTATATGCACATATTTGTAATCCATGGCTGCCTTGATGAATGTATTGTTTTACAGAACTGAAAGTTTGGATGCTCCTTTTTGAAGCAGATATGTTAAATGCAAAAGAACCGGTGATGTTCCTAAAATTTAAGGTACTTCAGGAGATGAAAAGGCTGAGATTCTCCTAGCAGTTTCATCTTCCTCGCACTATTTGTAGTGTAGCTGTTAAGGCATATATATTAGTGCACAAAATAAATTCCTTACCAAAAAAAAAGGGGGAGGGTGAACAGAGGAGACAAATAGGATAGAGAAGAAAAATTTCACCCCAACTGGCATGCTTCTTCTCACCATTTCCTAGCAAAAACCAGAATGTTTTGGATCAACACAGAAAAGTTTCTGTCAGAATGGAAAATATTTACTAAAAGCTTCAAAAGTCTGAAAGTAATGTCCTGTAACATAAACTGCAAGGCCACTTTCATTCTAGCATTGGGCAGGTCAGTGTCAGCAACCCACCCTCATGAGAGATCCTGCTCTGTAACCATCCAACAGGCAAACCACCATGTGCAAAGATAGGAAAATACCACATTGTCAGAGTTTAAGTTCCTAAAATCATAGTCAGAAAGGGGGAAAAATAACATTTCAAACTAACAGGGAGTTGCAGTATTTTTCACATTGAAAATTACCTATAAATAAGTCATTATTTTCTATTTGCATTGAGGCATAAAAATATTAGCTTCACTGAGAAACAGTGATAAGGTAGTATGTTCGACAGAGTAACTATGTTGTTATAATTGGAAACAAATACTGGTGAAAATGGATCTAAAGAGGCTTGTGTTTCATTTGGCAAAACTTTGACTTCAATGAAATGTGATATTGCGGTACATTGCGACGGACAGGACTTAGAGTTATAATGTGAAAGTGTGGAATGGGAGGGTGGATATGTCTGAAGGTGGTTTTAACACATTACGTACTAACATTTTCCTTGTCTGTCCCCTTCTGTATTTAAAACACAGTTTCAGCTATAAAATGTGATCATGGCAAAACACTACCAATACTCTCATGCTGTTTGTTCTAAATATGGAGCACAAAGGGACAAAATTTCAAGTGAAAGTAAATGATGATGATGACAGACAGACTCAACAGCTAAATGTGCAACAGCATCCTACAAGGGCTTTGCTGTCTAGTCTTCCAGAGACAAGCATTGTCAGCATACTTTAAATGTTAAGTTTCTCTACATAACGCATGGTTGCTATGATCAGGGCATAGGATACCACTCACAGTGCCATCTGCATCGGTAACACATTTTACAGCGCATGTCTTATATTTAACTCTGCTCTGTATGTCATGGATGTTACACAGGTAGCATATTATGTACACAGCTATGCAAATACACGTGAATTATATTAATTTCATATTTGTTTCTCTCACTCTGTTATACCTGTAGCGGGATGCAGATAAGACACCAATCTGGGCTTGAAGAGAAAACATGTTTTTCTTACAGCTACACCCTTGCTCTTCACCTTAATGCAGCCTTGAAACTCTCAGGTCTGAAGAAGAAAAATGAAATCTGGTGTGTTTTAGTATCTGGCTACCAGCAGCCCACGTGCACTCAGGTTAGGAACTTCCCGGAGCTCACCGAAAGATGGGTCTCCAGTTATTTCCAGCAGCTTTAATGGGGGCTGGATACCAGGCTTGCATTTTAGGTGTGCCCAGAGTCCCCCCGTGACAGCACCACAGTGCAGAGCAATCCCACAGTCCCCCCTTTGTGACTTTCTCTCCATAACAAACCCCGGTCTAGACGGGACTGGGCTAGAAATTCCCATCTCGCTGCTCCAGCCAGACGGCATTTATCATCACCTTGAATGTAATGCTAGCTTGAGACCTCTGAATAAATGAATTGGTGCAGTTAAAGCTCTGCTGAGAGCTTGCTACACTCCAGTCAGGCTCTGTTAGCTTCTGAAAAAAACTTGCTTTCCAGAAAAGTCTTCGTCTGTCAACAGAAATAAAGTCTAAGTCATAAACCGTGCCAGGCAGGGGTTAGGGTGGAGGATGCTCAATGCAGTGTCCGAGAATTGTCTGCCTGCTAGCACCCCTCCTGCCAGGCTTTTTGTTGATCTGCTTGAATTTGGGGGTGGTGGTGGGGGAGGGACAAGGAGGAAGGGGGCAAAGATTTCACCCCAGATGGCAGGCACGGCACTGGCAGGCAGGGTGCTGTGCAGTCATGCTGCCTGAATAAGAAACCCAGCCTGAACAAAACAAAACCACAGCCAGGCAGTTTTTCCTCATTTGAAGGGGTCCAGCTTGTTTTATAACAAGAACTAGCTCTTCTTGTAAAACCCAGGCATGGGTAGCTTTTCTCTCTGCTAGCCGATCACATTCCTTGTGTTGGTTAGGGAACCGCTGCCCTGCCTTGTTGCTCCATCCCTACAAGGCACAAGCATGTAGCCTAGGCCAGGCCTGTTGTTTTAGCATCTCAAGGGGACTATTCCAGCTGCACAGCCTCAACCAGAAGACGAAAGCTTGACTGATCAGATTTAACAAGTGGGAGCCCAAATTCTCCTTCTCCTCTCCTCTCCTCCCTACTTCCTCATTTCTTTCTGGAGGCTCTCAGCAAGCAGGGATTATTGGAGCAGGATTTTGGGAGGCACCTGACATACAATAACTTTTATAACACAAGCCTGGGCTGACAACCAGCACC
Source organism: Scopus umbretta (assembly GCA_013400535.1). Lineage (NCBI taxonomy): Eukaryota > Metazoa > Chordata > Aves > Pelecaniformes > Scopidae > Scopus > Scopus umbretta. The sequence goes on along the minus strand of VZTL01025440.1, from coordinate 81,444 downwards.
CCTTTGCTGCCCATGCTCCACAAACACTGCCAAATAAAAGTAAACCACTCGCGCCAATAAATGGTTTGATCTTTATGAGTTTTCAGAGTCATTCCCCATAAACCTAAGGGCTCTCTGGGACTAAAAGAGAGCTCAATTTCATGAGGTTGAGAAGTCAGCTGGGGCCAGAGGACACTTGGCACCTCATGGGCACCCCAGGCGCAGTCAAGCTGGGTGCTTTGCCACCAAACCCAATGATGCCACCATCTCGCCCAAAGGGTCCATCACGGCCGGTGGCAGGGGCTCAGCTGACCACAGCAATGCTAGGTTATATTTGGAAATAAGCCAGATCTCAGGTTCATTATCCTTTGCAAATTGCAGGGTGAAGGGAAAAAGGAAAGAACAGGAATCTTGACCACTTTAACAACAGCAGGGCAGTATTTAATTTTCAATCGAGTACCTAAAACAGACTTCAAAGGGCATTTAAGCTGACAGTTTTATTTTCTAAGGGAGTAGGAGGAAAGATGAATAAGCAGAGAGTCAGATCTTTCTCAAAATAATTGCAGCTTTGACATATCTAAATTAGTTTGTAAAAGAAAATTCAGGGGCAGTTGATCTTATTAATTAGAGATGCACCAGGACTGTAATACCCATTTACTCAAAGGCAGCCTGGAGCTACTAAAATAAAATAAAACAAATCTTCCTTCTTCTCCAGTGAATTCAGAACATACTCCTCTCCCTCTCCCCTTTCCCCATTTTAAGTAAAAGTCATAACGAATACCTCCGGCTTGGAGGGGGAAGCGAAGAAATGTCTATTAAAAACATGTCATGAGTTCCTCCTCCCACCTTACATGTTTCATTGCATTTATGATAGATTGCACTGTCGTACATGTAATAGGTTTTGTTACAAATGAGTGAGAAAACAAGTATCTCCACATTTAAAAAAGCATTACTTAAACACTATTAAAATCCTTTGATGTTGCGGGTTTTTTTCAGAGGAAAATAACCTGTATTCATTCTGACTATGCTCCTTCTCCACTGTAATAATTTTTCCTTGCAGTACGGAGCCATCTCTGTGCGGAGCACTCTGTGTGCTCAGGAGAGGAGCCTCCACCTCGGGGAACTCAGAGCCCAAATAGGTGGGAGAAGAAACCCAAGGGGCAGGAGAAGAAAAGTGCAGTGCTGAGCCTTGGGTCACCTGAGGTCACACAGAACATCGTTACCCATCATATGCCCCCACATGGGACTGTGGCAGAGGTTTGCATTTCTGTGGTAGACAAGCACGAGCACAACTCTGCCCACAGGAGCTGTGCTGGGTTTGGGCTGAGCCAGGGCTGCAGGGACCCCAGGGTTGTGGCACCTGCATGGGATTGAAAAGGATGTGTCATGACTACAGAGCATTTCTGACACATGTTCCCAGTGTTTTGAAGGGCACTGTCTTCTTTTTTGTTTGAAACTTGCATTCAGAGAAAAAAAATGCTCCATTTCGCCCCAGAGTGAAAATCTTCAGGGAAGTAAAATGGCTTGACTAGAAGATAAATGTGTTCATTGGATGGCTGGTAATGGGTAGACAAATAAAACTACCTGCGGGCTTCTTTGGACTTAGATAACCATGTAATCCTTCTTGCTTTTTGAGGTTGAGGAGAAGACACTAGGAACAGAGAAGCCAGGTCTCTTTCTTTTCACAAAAGCCAGGCAGCTGGCAGTAAGGTTTCCTCCCTGCAGGCTGCCTATGTCAGGGCGCTCAAGACTAAACAGAGAGGGCAAAAACCAGCTCCTTCTAAAACAGAGATGCCCATTTCAGAGGGGGACCCTTTGCATGGCTGTGCAGGCAATAATCTAACTGGAACAGGGAAGAGACAGCAGCATATTGAGCTCATGCAGCTCATTTACTAAAATATTTAGGAGCAGAACTATAGTTAAAGTTATTGTTAATAGTGAAGGGGGGAAAACATCTTTGCTCTTTTCATTTCTTTCTTCTTTAATTCAATTACAGCTAATTTTTTGCCTTCATTAGCTGAAAGACTTCCAAACTACCCTGATTTGCAACAGCCAGGAACTGCAGGCCTGACCCTGAAGAAAATAAGAATAGGTTTTGGGGAGTAGAGGGGAATAAAACACATCCTATGTCCTGTCCCTAAGGCCTCCCTGTTACTCTAGAAACATCTCCTTATCCCAGGGGCAGGTGGAATTTTTGGGATCCCCTTAGGAAAACAGTGCAGTACATTTCCCAACTGATGTGGCATCTTTAGCGAATTTTGAAGAAAATTTTTAAGCAGTGCTTATTAAGGCTACAGGACCTGAGAAGACAGACCTCTGATAAACCACCAAGAGAGAGCTCACTAGCTGTGAAGGCGTCTGAGACTACTGAAGGAAGAGATAAAATGGCTAACCCGTCATCTCACAAAGAGAAAAGCTGCCTTTTCCTGTGAACCTTAGACAATGATTTCACAACAGTTGAGAATGTCCTTTGAAACCCAGCACAGATTTCTCCCTTGGTGCTAGAGTCAAAAGGTAGACCAGAGTTGGTCAGGCTGCAAGGCACAGGGCTTACGTGCTCCTTCTTACATGCTACCAGCGTATATTGATGTGACCGTAGTTAAAGAGAGTTAATTTGTCAAGAACCTGCCAGAATCCTTAACATTGTTTAATTATTACAGAGCATTGTTGACTTCTGAGGTAGCAAACATCCCATAAAGTAGACTAACAGAAGTGCACTAGTACAGGAAGCGTGAAAAAAGCATTTCCTGGAGGGGGTTGCAGTCCTCCTGTTCAGCTGGACCCTGGCTCACTGTCACCCCAACATTTTATAAAGAGCTGCCCATAATGAATAAGAGCAAACAGCTCCTAGCACTCATGGCTCAAGTCATTAATCTTCACAAGAATATTGGTGATCTTTAAATTTCTAACCCTCATTCTTACAGTTACACTTGACTCATGCAAACCTGGAAAGTTCAAAGTGCAAGTTTGTTTTCTTTTTAAATAGCAGAACTCAAACTCGGACTTTGAAACCAGCCTGTTATTTGTTTTCTAAACAAGTATTTTTGAATTCTAAACAAATGCATGAGTTTGCAGGGAAGTTTTTTGACATGATTTTTGAATGCTGATGTTAGCAAAAATGATCTGGAGAGGATATTAAACAGAGCAAAGAGTGATTCTTGCTGAGCATACTTTCACGATGACTGATATTATATCTGTCCAGCTGTGAAAATGAGGGGCCGTATATACATATGCATAAAAGTATATATATACATAGATAAATAAATATTAAAAAATAAACTTAATGATTAAATGGATTGCAATTGTCAGAGATGGTGGGAGTACCAAAGCTATTAAAAGCACAAAGTTTTTTATATATTTTGTCTGATGATGGACACTGTAACCATAAAAACTGTTTACTCTCTATGGAAAGCCCAGACAAGTTTCACAGAAGCAACAAGACAAAAGGCAAACCTTTCTGCACAGCCACATTGTTTTTCTTGGATTTTGTTCAACTGTAAAATGAAACCAAATTCCCATACCCAGGAAGCTGTGGCAAACTGTGGGTGTCAGCTCTGAGTCCATCCCTGTGTGTTTTCAATGGAAGCCGCAGTCAAGGAAACTCTCAACACATGCTCAAGACCCTTTCCAAATGTTTTCTTGCAGCAGAGTTGTGGACCCTTTGGGGGTAGAAACCCTGAGACTAAAGGACAAAAGGATGTGAAAAAGGAAGTGCAAACATCATCTTTCTCGCATAATGCTTTACCACAAAAGGAAAAAAATACAAACCCCACACATACAGCCTTATTGTAGTATATAACTATAGTTTGTGGGGCAAAGAAAAAAAAGGCTTGTGGAAATTCCTCTAGAAAGAGCTGCCTCAGAGAACAAACTGAAGGATAAAAAGGTGATCGCCGTTAGTTATAAAGAAGTATTTATTAACAGTATCTCTCCCACAATGTACTCAGGTTTTTCAGAGGATCATCCTTTCACACCGGAGGTGGACCAGCCATGGTGAGGCATACCCGGGGACCCTTTGCAGCCTCCCTCGCAGCAGTGTTCTTGATGCACGCAGTACCTCCCAGGCAGCAATTACAGGTTCTCCTCATTGCATGGGGCTGTTGTCCAGCACCGACTAACGCACAGGGATGGACCTTCTCACTTACTCGAGGTGGTTCCCATCCATTTGTGACCAAAATTCACATATATCTCATTATTCCATGAGACACCTGTTTGCATCCTGACCCAGCCAGGGTGATGGACAGTGATGCCACCAAGCCACCCGTGCAGCGGGACCTGGGGGTATGAGCATCCTTCCCAGCCAGGGCTGCCTCCCCTTCCTGTTCACCAGCAGGATGCAGCTGTAGCCCAGCAAGCTGGGCCTCAGAGGCTGGAAATAAAATCTCCCTAAAGTTTAGGTCTGAGGGATGTCCTCCATAAGCTGAAGGGGATCTGGAATGTCTCCCGGGCGATGGAGGCGGTCGCCATGGTAACATCGGGATTGCACACATCAACAGATTTTAACATGTTGGCAGCTTGGAAAGTGACTGTTTAGGCATTCCAATTAGGCCGGATATTTACACGTTTAAAGGTATCACAAGCTTAAAATAAAAATAAAAAAACCCAGGAAAATCTATCCGAGAGAGGCTAACCAGCGCCAAATTAGAAAACAAGCCCTAAATATAGCCTTAACAGAGGCGTGTGTGAAAAAAACAGCGTCTAAACACGAGGAGGAAAGAGGAGCAAAGAAGGAGAACGAAACTCCCATTGAAAACAGAGGAGAAGCTGCCTCCGCCCGCAGTGGGTGACGCTGCTCTGCCCTGTCCCCTGCCCACAGGTCCAGCCCTGACCCCGGAGCAGGGAGGCAGCCGCAGCCAGGGCTGTCTCATGCAGCTCCTCCAGATCCCCGGATCCCCACGCCGCTTTGGCTGCAACCGGCCTTCGCCTGTGAAATGCAACCGGTTCAGCGCTCTTCCTCTCCTGCTGCTTGGTACCTGTTTCCGCTCTCACCCTGTTTTCGGGATGCCACAGGTGTCGTGACTGACTGTACGTGTGGGAGCGGTGGGGAAGAAGACAGAGGTTGTGACAGCTAGGCTGGAGCCATTAAATATGGGGCTTTATCTCCTGGGATGGCAGCATGAAGCTGTGGGGTACATACTCTAACTAGAGCCTTCAGCGCCAGCTTTGACCAATACCAACGCTGACTTTTAAATTGCTATTTTAAGTGTCAGGCTTAGCCACTCCTGGGAGACTGTAAAGCAGTTCACACCTCTCAGACCTTTTTTTTTTTAACAGAATAATTGTGTTTAAACCTAATTCAGGTTTCCAAGGTTTTTATTTACAACTGGCTAAAGCTAGAGATGTAGAGACAGACCCCCAAACTATAAAGTGATACTAATTGAAAAGGACCCTTGCAAGCTTTGATCCTGGAGCATGGTCGTGTTCCAAAAGGGTGCAAGCTCCATGTCTGCAGAGTATCACAGCCCTCCTGCTGCAATTAGAGGAACAACGGTGCACACTATTGTGAGGAAGAGGACTGCCTCCAAATCAAGGAAATCTGAAATAATTTAATCACACTGGGTTAGCATCTCCATGCAGGCAGGGGAGAGGAAAGATCCAAGGCCACAGACATCAGCTTCAAATTTGTAACTACTTTCCTTGCTGCCTTGTCCATGTGCCAGCCCTCATTTTGGCAGAGACACCTCTTGTCCTGATCCTCCGGCAGTTCCCATAAACCCACCGTGTGCTTCTCCCCCTTCCCTCCCGCTGTTGCAAATTCACAGTATCTTTTTGTGCCTTCCTCCCCATTTGTGTCAAGTCCAGACCTAACACCCTCCATCCTGTGGCCGCCTGGTACCCCTGGCTACTGCTCATAGCAGCAGTCACCTCCTTTCTAGGTGACTCCAGCACATCCTTCCCCCAAAGACACCCACACACCCTCCCCTCTCTTCATATCAGTGATCTTCCCAGGCAGATGACTCCCCTGCTTTAGCTTGACTGGATAGTGCGCAGCGCCAACTGCTTTTTCACCTCACGTCTTGACCCTCTTCTCAGACCCTCCCTTTCTCCTGCTTGCCTTTTTCTTGCCATTCAGCATGGCCTCCCTGGAACAAAGTGGTGAAAACACAGCAGCTTTTCAACCATCTGACCTCCCCTTCTGCCTCCTCCTCTGCAACCTCTTGTCCTTCTAAGATGCAGGAGTGCTTCATCCTCCTCTGTAGCCCCTCCATCCATCTGGTCTAACCTCTTTTCACTGTTTCCTGGCTCTTTCCTCTCCCTGCAGAAAGATGTCTAGTAACCCCACCTTAGAGAGCACCTCGATTCTTGACTGCTCTTGCCTCTTCGAGTAGGGCTCCTGCCTCCTCCCCTCCTGAAATACAGTCACCTATGCATCCAGCCAACCACCGTCTGGAGCTGTTTTCACCTACTTGCATCTTAGACGCTCTCCTGCCTTGCACTCAACAGAAACTTTTCTTGCCAGAGTTTCTAACTACCTCATCTTGGCCAAAGGTCAGGGTGTTGCTCCATCTTGAGCTTCCTTGACCCATAAGGCATCCATAAATCCCATGACTGAGGGCAATTCACATATTGGTATCTCTTGTCCCACTCTGCTGACCTCACAACCGTAACCAGCCTGCCTCTTATACCTCTCTTAGCTATTGTTTCAAACTTAACTGAGTGAGAAAAAAAGGTTCCTAAACTCATTTGATAGCCTCTTTTGGTTCACTGGAGTATTGCCGTGTTAGCCTCTGTTTAGACCTGTATGCTACTCCCTGGGTATTCTGTTCAGCATACATGTCCTTCTGTATTCTTATTTCTTGCCTATGGCCAGGTCATGTGTGTTGTCTTTGCATGGTATCTCTGTGTCATGCCACACTGCTGAAATTCTCATTCTCCTGCATCTGCATCACTGCAACATCCTTTTATCTGGCCTCCTCACTCTATTCACCCAGGGTATTCCTAGACAGCCAATAATCCTTGCCCTTTATTTTGAGTCCATCCCTTTTTCTTTCCACTGTTTTCCATTCCCCTATTGCACAGAATGTGGGCTTGCTGTCCTAAGCGTTCAAGCTGACCATTCTCACACTAATGTCTCATGCTGAGCATCAAAAGACTGTAAATTTTCAAACCAGCACTCCTTTCAGGAGTTCCTTTTCCAGTGAAAAATTCTCCACAGTGACACCTCATTAGCCCCCTTCTAATCTTTAATACTGTTCCTCATCACGACATTTATGCAAAACCTGGTAATTGTTAGACTACAGTTGAGAACGCTGCTGACCGATACTGTGCAATGGTTTGCATAGGCTCCACCATCTGCCTCTCTCTGCCTCGTTTTGTACTCACACTGTGAGTAGAGTGGCAGTCTTCTGCCTGCACTTACACTGACCTTGGCTACTTGTGTTTGTCACCTCTTGGTGTTTACATTGTGATAGCTGTCCCAAATGAGCCACGTTGACATAAAAACACAAGGCCTGCCCTTAATACTGGTATAACATATCTAATTGGCATGAAAATAATTTCATTAGATTTGTAAAGAAAAGAGGACTTTAAATCAAAATAGTCAGTATTTTTATCTAATATCTATAAACAGAATAAATTATTCATGAACCCCTTTTTGCTCTAAAACAAGACCTTTCTTTCTTTCCACATACCTTTTCTGCTTAATTAACTACCATATCAATAAGCCAATGAAATTGTGGAAAGTTGCATTTACATAATCAAAACTATTTAAAATCAATCTAATTAAATCAGTGCATATCTCTAATGTAGACATTTAAACCAGTGTAATCCTTACATGCACTGTTTTTAGCTCGCGTTGATAAATCACTGTAAACTGATTTAAGCAGAGGATTAAATTGGTTTATGTGCATCTAATTAAAATGTTTGTACTGGTTTAACTATATCCATGTTAAACTGATTTCTTGAAAGTGGTGCATGTTTTTTGTATAAACAAAGCTTTGGCCTCCTTTCCCTCTAGTTTCCTTGCAAGTCCCAAGTCATGGTCTGCAGGCCATTCACTGATGGGTTCTGAAGAGGGGACAGATCACATGGTGCTAATGACCCCCAGTTTCCAGCCTTTCAGTCTCTTTATTGCTAGGAGGAACTTCAGGTCAGTAAAAACAGCAGGAGAGAAGGAGAAGCAGTCAACCTAAGCTGACCTCTGTCTCACGAACTCACGGGTCTGGTGAGGCTGCGTGAGTGACCCCAGTGAATGCCTCTCCCAACGCCTTTTAGTGCTCATCATCCCACAGCTCTCAGATCCTCTCCCGTGAAAATTCCTTATGAATCAGCTAAATTATGGGACGGCTCACTTAAAACCAGAACGGCGCTGCGCTCTTTCCCCTGAAAGCCGTATGAGAACCTACTCCGTTCCTCCAGATTCAGTGTGCATGACGATCACTGTTGGATGAGAAGAGAAAGGCTTTGCAATTTGTAGACTCTACTTTCAGTGTTTCCTTATGAATATTAGAAATATTTCTTTTTCACACTGGACCACTGGTCCGCTGGACACTTCCAAATTTATCTTTTTAATTCCCAGATGAATTCAATTGCAGTTCAATTCCATTTTTGCAGATTATTAAAAAAAAAAAAAAAAAGAAAGAAGAAAAGAAGAAGCTAGTTTGGGGACGGTATCTTCTTGTCACACTATCTTAGCTATTGTATTTCATCTGTATTATCCTGCATCTAAGGGCTTTGTTTGACTCAGCTGTAACCTTTCAGAGCTTCTGAATGAAAGCAAGGAAAGTCGGGAATTAATCTTTATGCTAAAGCTTTTTAAGCCATTTCAATTGCAACATGTCTTAACCTATAATTTGGCATGATATTGTGGGGTGCATCATGCTGTGGAACTAACTATTCTTAAATTGTTCTATTTTAAGGAGCGTATTTCTCCATTTTAAGGTTATGTTGTGGTGAAAAACAGTCTTAATTTTAATGAAACAAATATTTTTCTCCCTTTATGTTTCTGTGGTGAATGTATCAGCCTGAAGCCTTGAGGGTGCTGCTGTTTTTTGCAACAGAATGTCTCACTCATAATTTAATCATTCGGTTGCACATAGTAAATCTGTAGCCCATATTACTCTGAAGTGGCTGCCTAGCAGGAGGGACATTTATGTCCATTACGCTTTCTTATCCAAGCAATGGCTAAGCACAACTAGGGGATGCTACACAATTTTATAGCTTTAGCTTTTAGGAACGTCGTTGGACTAATCAAGGAACAGAAAGATGATGAAAAGGTGAGTGTTGGACCCCATCCAAGCTTATCAAAATATGGCTAGCACTGTTATTTCCAGAGGAAAACCCACAAGTTGCACAAAACTGTGGGTTCAGTGGCCAGGTGCTAGGAAGGCCTAAGACACCTGTGATCTGACTTAGAAGCAATATTTTCTTCTCAACACTATTGTCTTAGTCTTTGCATGCATGATACTTCTAATCTGCTTGCCAGCATATGCTTAATGCAAAATGATCTGAAGAGCTATTTAACCTTGTCACTTTGCACGCAAGCAGAGATTTATGTCTGCAGAACAGGAAATTCACTATAATGGCAAACATCTTATGCCATTAAATGGGCTGTTGAACATTGCTATACTTGCTCGGAAGGAGTTAAAATCCCTATGTTTCTTACTATGATTTGTTACAATGATTACTTCCTTCTTGTTTGAACTTTTTTTGCCAGCAGAGGGTATTTAGACCTAAAAAACAACAGGTGATAGAAGCTGGAAATTAAATAATTGAAGCATAAAGTTCATCCTGCTATGCAGAAAACGATTCCATTTGTGAGTCGTCCCTATCCACGGCAGCAAGCTTCAGCCCTAAACCCAAGCACAGAATACTAGCTGAATGCCAGTGCAAGTACAGTTAAATTGGGAGTAAATCAGGCGTTAAAAGCCAGCCACATGCTTACCTGCTTGAGTGTCCCAGTCAGTAAGACTGGGACGAACCCTTCTGGAGGAATTCAGCTTGTATCCGCAGCACACGCACACAACCACATGAGAAGAGCACACAAATTTGTAATATGCACTTTTTAAAATTCCCCCGGCTGCACGCTAACAAATGTCATCAGATTCAACAGACGGCAAATCAGGTAGGCAAAATACAGAAACCTTTTTGAAAAACTGCCAAAACAGAATCATCTTGAGAACTAGCTGGCATTTAGCACACAGACTATTTTGTGTGACAAGGATGCAGACAAAACCATGCAAAGCGAACAGCTTCATTTGGGTAAGTTTCGAATCAATTCATCTGAATCCTCAATTGTAGATGAAACCACGGCTAGCAGAGTCCTCTACAAAACTAAATATAGATCAATAAACACTCTATAAGCTGGTGAAATAAATCTTAGCAGGGAATCAAGATTTATGCTAATCTGAGAGGGCTCCTTAGCAAGGATGCTTTCATATTCATTGCTTCTTTTTTAAGCCCACATTTTATAACATCCCTTTATAAAAGGGAAAGCAGAGTTCTGCGCAGGAGATCCCTGGTGGGGGCAGAGTCCTTCCCCTGTGCTCATCTCACAGGAAGATGTTACCTACCTCTGCTCCAGTACTTCAGAGTTACACATGATTTAGAAATGTCACCTGCAGTTTCCAAAACCTGTTGACCTTAAGCCCACTGGCTTATTTGGAGATTTGTCCTTTGAAAAGTGTCTCATATATTGACAGCTATGGGTATGTCTCAGCTAGGATATGGTGTGCTTTCAAAAAGTGTATTTAAGTACCATTTTAAACCTCTGGTCTAGGCAGAGTAAGTTATCTTTCGATGTGATGACTATTTATCATATAAGTGATGACATATAAACAATATATATACACATAAGTAATACAGCTATTTATGTACATATAAACATATACATTTTCTAGATATGCAACACACACACACACACACACACATATGTATCTATAGACCTATAAATACCTATCGTTAAAAATGAACCAAAAGCTCCATCAGTTTGGTGCATGACTATGCAGGCGCTTCGTATTCCAAGTGCTGCTCAAAGGTGTGAAACTTTTTCACTGCGATTTATCTGGCAAATAAAACCCCCCAAATCCTGCTGTTCACCTCATCCAGTGAGATTTTTCCCTGCCCTACCCACTCCTCAGTGCTGCCTTTAACCCACAGTAGCCTAGACGCTATTTTACTGCCCCCCTAACCTTCAAATCCCAAGTTTATTATAATAATTTGCCTTCTGGCTCACTGCCATATTCTCAGTGCAACTCAAGAACCCTCTTTCATTGATACCTCTGGGAGTTTCTTTGCGGACAGGGGCACGGGAAACCCCCCGTACAATAAGCTTTTCTTAGCTTTCATTCAGCAATAGAGCATCTGAAATTCCAGTACCTTATCGCAAACCTAGAAACTTCCAGGACTTAAAGCCATTTGATTTTTATTTTTTTTTTAATTCTCCTTATGGCTGTTGCTAGATGCTTCAGTAGAAAGGGAGAAGGAAACCCTTATTGTCTAATCCAGCCTCTGTGAAGATGTCGTCCTAACTCCTGCTTGTTTAAAAGCAGTTTAAGCCACGGGACCCTAAAGCTTTATATTCCTTCCTGGGAGCATTAGCTTTAAGTATAACCTCTCTTGATAGTCTTTTGCATATAAATGCATATAAATCCCTGTCTGAAAGTTGCTGAATTCTTGGCCTTCGTGATTTTCTCCGGTAACCAATTTTTCACATTCTGTTTATGGGGAAAAACATTTTTACCACTTTTGAATTTACCGCCTTTTGATTTCAATGACTATTTAAGCATTTTTATTTTAGCAGATGGGGATGAGATACTCCTATTCATCTTTTTCTATGCTCTTCATTCTTTCATAGACTTTTATCTTGAGCCATCTTGTTTATCTCCTTCCCAAGCGAAACGACCTCAGTCTTTTCAATTTCAAGCATGTAATGTTACACTATATAGTATAAGACCAGCATCTATCTACGCAGCAGCAGAGAGAAAACATGAAAAAGAATCCTGAATTTAAGCATACAGTCTGCACCATATGCCATAAATTGTAAGAAGTCAATTAAAAAGTTCTTTAGCCAGTATCAGTAATGTGTAATGGGAGCATTTACTTGATTGCTAATGGCTGGGTTTACATGATGTCTCAAAGCATCAGTTGTGAGGGTTGGCAGCAGCACAGCATTAGGACTGTGATCATCACTATAAATTAAGTTTATGTTGATATAATTAGCAGTTGCAAGCTAAAGTAATATTTATATTGATCCTAGTAAAATCAATGCTGCACCAGTGAAAACATACTCCAAAAGTTCATGCGGCCTGTGTCATGGGACTCTAGCTGTCTGTTTGTTCCAAAAGACGGGATGATGGAGAAGCCCAGCAGTTTAGCTGGTGCTCAGGACCTCTGTGCAGGCAAAGCCTGCTCCTTTGAGTCCTTTCTCTGGGTGGGTGCAATGAGGAAAGTCCCAGGGGAATCCAGGCCCGAGTATGACATAAGAACTGTACAAATAGCAGGATGTGACGTGTACATGCATTTGCTTTAGTCCTTCTCTGACATGCGTTTAAAGAGCATTGCCTATGTTGATTTTGGTGTGCTAAAACACAGTGAGTTGTTCTCTCTAAGTGTGTTATGCATGGATTAGGAAGAGGGGAGCCTGCAGTATTGCCACCGGCTAGTAGTGTACAAGACAAGACAAGATGGCCACGCTCCTGTCTCTGGCTTTCACCTGTGTTTAATTAGTTTGCTCAGGAGAGAGCTACTTCTTGAAACTGGATCGTTTGCTATTTGGACTGCTTCACTTCTCCCAGAAAGCTGTCTCTTTGTTTAACAGGCATTTAAAACTTTGTGCTTTTGGTTCTCCAAAATGTCTCACAAGACGTCCTTTCACTTTGGTACGTGCTCCAGTGCTGGAAGCAGTTTACATTAAACTTCAGCTTAATTGCACTGTATAAATAACATTTATACTGCAGGAATAGTTACAGGCCCCAACTAAGCTGAGGCCCTCTGGTGCCGGCCCATGTACAAAGAGCTAGCTAATAATAGCCCTCGGAGCAAACAACTTAGTGTCTTAATGCCAGGTACCTGGGGTATGGGACTTGCCCGGACAAGTCGCAAGTTACATTTCTGCGACTCTTTGAGGGACTGAGACGAGGGTTACTGGGGAACTGCTGAGTTACTAAAAAAGCTGAGTGCCCAGAGCCTCCTGCAAGAACCAGCTGCAGACTCATCCCTGCGTCCCTGGGCTGAAGGCACCCGCCGGCAGCGCTGCCGCTTGCCTAGGCAGTAGGTCACGCCAAGCCATGCTCAGCCCAGGCTAAGTCTTGCCCTTGGATGAGACCTCAAGTTTCATAACTCCTGAACAAAGGAGATGATATGTGGCAATAACATCGTTTTTTTGTTTCTGACTGCTACAAACAACATGACGTATCAAGAAGAAATCACCAAAAAAAAAAAACCAAACCCAAACCCCAACCAACCCACAACACATAATTATTTTAAATTAAAACAGCTAAAAAGCAAAACAACAACAACAATCAGGCTGAGCACAATCTTCAAATTGGAACAAAAACAGGAAGCTAAACTCTCTGCTGGCTGAACTCCACCAAAGTCAATGTTTTGCCAGCAAAGAATTTGGCTCTGGGTTTCCCAACAGCAATAATAAAGCAATAGATTTATTGCCTAAGTAAAAGAGCAGACGCTGCTTTATGTATTTCAGTGCTCTGCTCCCAAAGCCTTCCTTCAGGTAAGCCAGCACAATCGTGATGATATGCTGCTAGTCCCTAAGGAACGTGCTGATGATGGTGAAGTGAACCAAACTAGTAAAGTCAACTTCAGGCAAAACAGAAAAGACATCTGCAATTAAAGTGCCAGGTAAATACACGGCTATGACAGTGCGAGGACTTATAACGTCCCTGCCAGTTTTTACTATGTGTGGCACAGAGAAGAGTGTTTTGGATAAAGGGATGCCACCTAGCTCTAACTAACAAAATGAGAAATAATCACCTTTGCCATGATGTGCTTGCACAGACGTGATTCATGTCACACTCAGAAGCAGCTCTGAAAAGAGCCCAGCTTCCATGTCACCAATTCCATTGCACAGCCCACATAATGAGGTTTTTTTGCCTGCATCTGCTCTTCCACTTGGCCAGTAAATCTGTTGTTTCACTGTTACGGTGCTGTTCGGAGAGCTTGAGCTTCGCTTAGGCGTCCTGAGGGTCTCGCATTGCTGTTTGTGAGTGAGCCACCAGAACGTGGGGCAAGGGGAAGTCTTCAGTGAAAATACAGCACACCCGATCTGTTTTAGCCTAGTGAGACTGTAAGAAATGAAAGAGAGTAAAAAGCACAGCTGTCCATGGGTGCAGGAACACAAACATTAACCTCACAGAGGTTGCTGAACTTCTTGGGGACAGCAAAGGTGGTGTGAGCGTGGGCATGGGGGATGTGGCTCAGGCAGGGGCCTGGCACTGCTGTGGTCCCTGCTGCTCAGACGAGAGCAGGAACAGCCAAAGTGTAATTTGGCTGCTGTTTCGCCCCATCGGCTGTACCCTACTCCGGAGCAGAGCAGCTGTCAGTCTCTGCTGAGTCACCAGGGGAAGCTGACAGGGGTCTGCTGAGCAAAGCCTCCTCTTTTTCAGAACAACAAGGCTGCTGATAATATTGGGAAATTATGATTTCAGCGGTTTCAAGATCCATAGCTTTTATTCCCTCTCTTAAAACATAACCAGGGGAGCAATTCTGAGCCTTGTTAATCAGAAAGGGCCTTTTAAAGTGTTGTATTGTCAATATAAAGCTTTACGAAATTGCATTATAAATGCCAGTTTTAGACAACTAGCACATTTTCATAATGTTTTTAAATGCAACCTTGCTTTCACCCTTGCTAATGAAAGGCAGATAACTGAGGACAGACCAAGTCATAAAAAGATGCAGAGATGTGACCCACTTCTACGGGGCTAGAGATACCCCTTCAGCACCAGACCCCCCACCTGTAGCCAGGAGGTCTGGCTCTGCACTGGCTGCTAGCTTCTGTGGCTCTGCCAAGAGCAGGGAGAGGGGTAACAGGCTACTTAACAGACATATAATCTTTCCATGAGCAAAGGGATTTGCCAGCATTTAAAAGGGGATTTTAGGTGTTATGGTCAATGAAAGCGTTTTTAGCTTGCTTAGGATCCCTTGCTGCAATAACTAAGATATTTCAGATCCCAAACCAGCTGTTACACTGCTCAGCAGAGTCTCATATAGACACCGCCTGGCTGCAGCCTAGATTCAACAGCTATCTCCTAACACAGCAAATTAAACCTCTTCCCCTGCTAGTAAGCAAGCAGCAGCAGAGGGTGGCAAACATGCTCTGCTGCATGAGCCAGCCTGGTGCTCTTGCATCCCTGTGAACCAGCCTTCCCCAGTGCTCTGAACTGGGAACTATTTGCATTTTGCCCACCAAAGCCTGCAGCGTTCCCTGCCATACCGACGCCTGTCCAATGTGCGATTCAGAAGTCACTGCACTTTGCACAGGGAAATACCACTGAGTGGAAGCGATAGGTCTCCACTGTTTAGCTAATTATTCATGCACAAGAAATACATGATAAAAGCATTATACTGATATGAAAAAAATTAGGCTAATCACAAACCACTTCCTGCTTATGAAGAAGTTGGAAGTAAGTCTGTAAACAGAGACCAGTGTGACCCCCGTGTCCTTTACTCTCCCTGCATATCTCGGAGGTGAGACGTGATACGTTCCAGAGATGGAAAATGAGGAGAACATGTAGACATGGAGACGGGGACACACACACACACACACACACACACACACACACTCATCATGCAGGAAACTTTGCTGGTATATAGTGTTTTCTAGGATTAAAGTGTGGAGGCCAATGTAGGTAAATTTAGGACTGAAATAAGTCTTGATTTCTAAATAAGATGCAGCTGAGAAAATGTCCAGCCCCGTGCAGAGAATGGGTTCCTGCCTAAATAGGGACAAACAGAAATGACCACGGCAAACTGCCGAGGACTTCACATGGCAACTGGTTCCCGCAGTCAGGAGGAGGCTCTGCTGGCGTGCAGGTATTTATCCAGTGGATGCTCGTGAGCATCTTTTAAGGGTCTGTCTACTCTTGGAAGTTGTCATTGCTCATCTCTGGATTAAATTTGACTGGGTGTGGGGATAAAAAGCCTATTCCTTCCAAATCACAAATATCCTGCTTTCTTCCCTCACCCTTTTTTCCCCTCAAATGATCTGGCAGTCTCAGACTGTTCTAGCTAACTGCTGGAAACAGGAGTATTTCGGCTTGGAACAAGCTCCTCTGCAACAGGCTGGAGATGGACACCGCTCCATTTTCTGCAAATGGCTTTGCTCCTGGCAGTCATCCCTCCAGCACTGCACACTGCCCTGCAGTCCCCCAGCCTGGTACCTGTTCGTCTCCAGTGTTTTGAAGCTGAGGGGATGAGGAAGGACTGCACGAGGAGGAAGAAATGGAGGGCTGGAGGGCTCGTAGCGGGTGCTGGGGGGCTTGGCCATCAGGAGCAGCGGAGTGTGCAATTTCCACCCCTTACCCCCCCATCTGCCTTTACACAAAACCCCTTTTCCCAGGAGGATGAAAGGGCATTTTATAAATACAATTACGAAACTGTTGGGATCAATACCATGAGGCAGATGGATAGCTCAGCAGAAACAGATAGATTAGATGGCGAGATAAAATAGATTAGTCAAATTGATCCAGGGCCGGTGAGATAAGGCCCTTCCGGAGCGGGCAGCAATGGTACCCGGGAAGGATACTTCTGTGACCCCCGCACCCCTCTGCCGCTTTCCCGTCTCCTCTCTCTTCGTCCCGCTTCATGCTACACTGAACCAGAAGAACAAAAAAAAAAAAAAAGAAAAAGCAGAGATAAACACTGCTAGGCGACTCAAAGCCCTCTCTCTCCTCCCCATCCTCCCCCCTCCCCAGCCGCCGAGCAGGAGCTTTCAGCTGGGTGCTTTTCTTCTCCTTTCTAAGTCGGGGTTCCAAAGTTTGCCACTGACAAGAGGAACAATAGAAGGAGCTGGGAGCTGCAGCTTTGAGTCCAACAAAAACTAGGCCTGCTGCTGAGCGTTCCCCTTCCCGAGAATAAGCGTGGTATAAAAATACTGGCTTGAATTATCTAGGCATATCTAAGAGAATCACATGAAACCCTGTTTTACTAGGAGGCTCGGTGGAGAAGTGTGCATTGTAAACACATATTATAAGCATATTGGCCTTTCATTTTCATTGCAACACATCTGCCCACACACATCCCTCTAGCAAGACTGTTGGGAATGGCAAATCTATGCAAAACCATACCTGTCCATCAAACCCCAAGGAAATAATAGCAAATGATCCCTGTGTATCACATAGCCAATTTACGATTGCAGGAGAAATCTTAACTTTTGGAACACTTTTGAGTGCTAAATTTCACAATCTCTACAGCTTTATATTTAAATTCCTTCTACTCCTTTTTTTTTCCCCCAAGGAAAAAAAGAAAAGAAAATGAAAAATCCAGAGACACTCTGTTCTTATAAATGCAGTTCCATCAGCAGCACTTGTAAATTCTTTTACCTTTGGCTGTTTGGCTCACATGACCGATGTGCCGCATGTTACAAAAAAGCCACTTTTGAGAGGAGAACAAACACGCCACTTTTTTTTGATCCCAAACTGCCTCTGCCCTACGGCTTGTGCCACAGCCAGGAATGAATGGGCGTGCATTCAGCAAGGCTGGGGGAAATAGCCCAGCTTTATGCCCTGAAGGACTGAGACCTCTGCGTGCAGATTTTGCCAAATGGTCAGGGCCCGATTTATCTAGCAGGCTTAATGAAGTGCCCTATTCTATGTTACAGCAGTCCATGGAGCTGCATCCCCTTCTCCGTCCTCCCCACTGTTCATGTCTGCAGGCTGCTGGCTTTTCTTTCTTTTGACCTCACAGCGAGCTGGTTTAAGGGGCTCAGCTGGGAGAGAACTAACTGTGCCGCAAGAAGAGAGGCACTCGGTGCTGGTTCAGCCCTCTGCGGTGGCTCGCTGCAGGCTCAGACAGAGCCAGATGGGAGGGGATGGGTAGCCAGGGACAAGAGAGGTAAGGGAGGAGTAACATTGCCACTTTGAGCTGCTCATAGGTGATTAGTTCAGCTTAGCTATAGCCTTAAATGACACCCTAAGCCTCAAAGTGCCCAAACCAGGCATCTGGTGTGAGGAATTGATAAACTTGATCCCTGGTCTTGCCATGAGATTTGTTATTACCTTATAAAACAGCACCAGTTAGAAAAATTGAAGTTTTCTTATGACTTGCTTACAAAGAAAGATTGAGTTTATCAAAGTTTTCCTTTGAAAGGAAAGACTGGACAAAAAACAGTCCCAAGTCAAAATATTTTTATCCAGAAACCTTAGAACCTCAGAGTTTCACAGCGCTCAAGAGACCCTCGTCCAGAGCCCTGCCCGGAGGCAGGATCAGCTGTGCTCGAAGTCAAACATTTCTCTGGCCTCCAATGGTGAAGATGCTGCCTTAGGAAAAGGTTAGCCAAAAGTCTAATGCTTCCATTTTCCCCTATGGCTTAGGCTGTTCAGACCACATCTCCCAAAATATATGCAGTTGCTGTGAGTAGAGACAGGAGCTGGTTTAATCAGGAAAACTCTGTGAAGAGCATCACGGAAGAGCTGCTACCATGGGATTGTCAAAGCCCATCAGCAGCACAGGCACATGGAGAAATTTGCAGTGTGGCAGAGCAGCCAGAATGAAGTGCATTTGGAGGACTGGCCTAAATATTTTTGGATTTTGACACCCAGCTCTGCTTTTCCAGCGTTAACCATCTCAGCCGTATCTAACAGGTAGGCACACGTAGGAAGCCCAGAGCGATCACCTTCTATCACATATATGGATGGCCACAGTCTCCTGCTGGTGGAAAAGTTAATGCGTCAGTAATTTTGGTTACTGGCTGACTTGAGCAGCCGGTAGCCCAGAAGGTATGGAAAGTGGCTTTTGCCCCTGGGTAGAGCAGAAGTATGCAATGAGTCTCCACATGATCAGCAGAGTTGCTTCTTGGCTGGTGTTGACTGGCAGAGCTGCATTTTGTTCTCCAGAATTTAAGCTGCAGAGAACCTGAACCATTATATTAAAAATATTATTCATATCGGGTTACATAATAAATTGAAACTCCTCCCCCCTGTACAAATACGGCTTCTACCTGATTCAGAGCAGTTAATATATAGAAAAAGTTGTGTTAGGGAAAAAAAGGAAGGCTAGTCAGCTGTTCAAAGGTGTGACATCTATGAAAGAAGCCAAGTCAGAGAAGTGTAAGTGATTAAAGCGGCCAAGTTAAACAAGATACAATGAAAGCCGTGGCTTCCCCACCATCTCCCCAAAACTTCCAAGTAAGACTTTATGAATCCTAGGGGACCAGGTTAGCCCTAATTGTATCTTGTTTAACTTGGCCAATTAAACAGCAAACTCTTCTCAGAGTTGGCCCTGCCTGCAGATATCACACCTTCTTTGCTTCTGACTGCTTTCTTCACTTTTTGAAGCATATATACCATACATTTTTATTAGATCTTGGGAATGTGTTTCTAAAAATGCCCTTTGGTTAAAACTGATCGCAACTATATGAACAGTATTTTGAACTGTATGCCATTTCCCTGGAATAGTGGGAGTTGTCACCCTGAGCTGTGATACCCTCACATGTAGCTCTTTAAAGAGTGGACATTGTTTGACTTTTCAAAAGGGTTTGGGAAAAGACCAGAAACACCTCTTGCCTCAAGTTCCCATTCGCAGCAGGCTGGAACTGAGCTGAATGAGAGGAAAGTGAGCTGGCACTGCAGACATTTAGGACAGACAGAGCTATTACTTTTCAGAGACGCCAAAAGCTAACACCTGAATGGAAGAAGAGGGAACTGCATTTCCTCTGGGATAAGCGAGCAAGTGAGAGAGAGAGAAATGGCCTCCTTCCCCTACAGATTACCAGAAGATGGAAGGGAAATGAGGAATTTGTTACTGCTTTTCAATAATTAATTAAACTCAACATTTGGAATTTTGTACGCCTCTACCTCAATTAGTAAGACACACACATTGTTTTTAGAGGGCAAACTGGTCTTCTGTCTGCAACAGGATTTTTTGTTTTGTTTTGATCTATTTTAAAGTGGAGGAAACAGTTATGTGAATATCTCAGACAAGGATCTGAAGCTTCAGAAGCTCATTCAGTGCTAAATTTTACTAGTAGCTACTCCACGTTTGCATGAGGACTACACGCTGCACCTAAGACCAGCCTCAAAAGACCCCCAGGTCAGGGGAAACCCTTTAACTGTCTATTAAACAAAATGATACACAAATAGTCAACTCTTACAGATGAACAAAGTAATCATTCTTCCTACTTCGGAGAGGGGGAAGTGGGCAAAGTGACCAGAAAAGCTGACGACAGAGGCATACCAAGCCCCAAAGCAGCATCGCACCACCACATTATACCACAAATAGGCACGCCCTGAGAGACAACACGTCCTGCTCTCAGGCAGAAGAGAAACAGACTTCCACGGGTCTAACCCCAGCTCTGTTCAAGGCTCATCTCAAACAAGCATCTCCAACTCATTTTTTCTGTAAGTAACACAGGGACAAAGCTCCCGTAACTGAGGAGCAGCAGCTGACAATGTTCACTTACCGCCTTGAAAAAGCCAGGTGCCACACGAATGCATACAGGATGCTAACAACATACCTATAGCTCTTTCTGGGTACCAAGAAGAGCGTGTGCCTTTGTCCAGTGGTGCAGCACCAGCACAATCAGGCTCCTGATGAATTATGAATGATTAGGAAACACTCTTTTTAGTACTGCTTTGCCTTCCATTTCTTAAAATCAAACCGCTACTGATAAACTTGATTAAGAGTACATTTGGAAAATGTTTTGATTGCTGTTTGTTGAAGTTTCCTATGCATTAAAATGCTAAAGAGTTAAAAAAAAATACCACGCTTGACAAGATGCCTAAGGAAGTATGCTAAGTAATGCAGAACAGTAATAAGGTTGCTGGAGCGCCTGATGAGAGAGCTTCACCCACTGGTATTGGGGAATCACCAGATGGCACTGTAACAACATCTAGTTTTCCAGATTCTTTCTCTAACTGGGCAAGAACTGCTGGCTTAATGAAGAAACAATACCTTCTTGTTGTTATTGTGAATAAGTAGTTTTGGAGGTGGTGGTGTGAGGGGGAGCTATGATAGATAGTTGCTTCCTCTGACTGACCTTCTCCTAAAAACTCGGGTTGACCCATGGATGGTAACTCCCAACCTGCCTGGATGTGGCTTGAAGTAGCGCTGGCTTATGAATACAGTTGAATAAAGAAGGTACCCTAACAAGCGGAGTCTCTCTGTCATCTTCAGTTTGTCTTTTACAGGATTTAGAAACACTCTTTTAGCAGGAAATTACTATATATACAGTTATATACGTACATATGTATGTAGAGACATATACATATGCACATCATTTGAATTAATCAAACCACAGACTTCCCTAAGGTTATGAAGTGAGGCAGTGGCAGAGCAAGAAATGGAAGCCAAGAAAACTCTCTAATAAACATCTGTGACAGAAGTACCCTATTCATGTGTGAGTCACTAACACATACTTATTCTGATAACGCATTCTTGGAGAGAGTCTCAGTTTTGATTTATGTCACAGTTTCAGTAAATATAGACGAGCTGCCAAATCTGCCTATATAAATCCCAGGGTTCTTATATATTTTAATCTGAAGTTTTGGAAAAATTAGACAAAAGGAGCTCCCACTCCCCCCTCTTTTTTTGCCTTATTAATATTGTGCTTTGGCCTAAGGCTCTATTTTGAACTCTGCTGGAGGAGCGAGCATTTCTGAGGCCTGTTTATGACAAGGTATAATTAATTCTAGGGAAGAATTAAAGGAGATTTAGAGAAAAAATATTGTACACATTTGGAGTTAAATAACAATTTGGCCTCATTAAAACGGGTTTCCATTTGTGACTAATTTTAGTCCTGGTTACAAAGGCCATCATTTGTCTGAGCAAAGATGAAAAAGTAGCTGTTAACATAGTGCAAATGAGAGTGAAATTGGAAGGGACATGTATGTTAATGAGCATCCGACTGCCCTGCAGTGCGCAAAAGCAAGCAGGAAAAAAAAGATTCCCCTGATATTGTTGAAAAGCTAATGATTATTTGACATGGCAAGGAATGCCCTGAACCTGCAACCTGCTTTACATGAAGATACAGTTGTTTGCAGGATCAGGGGCTACCTCAGAGCACTTTGAGGACAATACTAATTTCTTGGTAGGATATTAATTATTCATTTGCAATTTTGGAAATAATTTAATTTCCTTGCAAGGGAAGATCTGGCAAGGAGTGGCCATTAACTGTGCACTTAGAACCTAGCCTGGGTATGTAAGCTCTGGTGTCTGTATGTGCTGATGCGCTTAGCTAAATCCCTGGATGCATATGCAAGTTGTTGATTCTCTCCCTCAATGCAGAATGTATCATTGGGCTCGCGAATAAGCAGACAGAGCGAGCCACGTTTCATGCAGATTTATGCAGTGCGCACACACATCAAAGCCAGAGGGACCACATCATCCTAAAGCCTGAACAGAATTTGGCCTATCAGATTTGCATCGAAACTGTACTGTATGGTTGTGCGTGCGGGACTCCAAAATCACTACTGAAACTCCCTTTCAATTAAAGAAAACTAACTGAAAACAAAGGTGCTCGAGTTCCTTCTTGCCAACAGCCAAAGCACTTGGGCATAAAAGAGACAAGAGGAGCCCTGTCCCCCTGACAGTGACTTAAGCAATAATAGACCCGTCCCTTTTGAACAGAAAGCCGTAAGCGGGAGGGCAGTGTTGAGGGCAAAAGATGTGCAGGAAGGACGCCGTTTGCTGGTCCCAGCAAACAGCTCCATTTGTTCTGTGAGTACCCAGAACGCCACTACGTATTCCTGAGTGCTGCCCACTGGCACCTTAGCTATTTTTTGTGCAGCCTTGCGGGTGCCTTGTACATGTCCACAAACAAGCTGAGCATTTTTGACACTTCTCTGCCCATAGTAAGAAATGAACCATCTCCATCAACTTGGAAAATATTATGGAAATTTTGTCTCGAATTGCTGGTCAAATGTGTTTGTAGTAGCCTGAACTTGCAATGGATCTCTTGTACCTTCTGTCTTCTGTGAGGGCAAGAGAACTGGTACTTCGAGCTTTAAGAAACAAAGTCAGGCAGGAGTTAAGCCTGGGAAGGCATTTCTACTTCCTTCCAAGTGATGCCACAAGCAGAAAGAAATCTCTTGGACACACAGCCAACCTAAAAAGCACTATTATCTCTAAAGCAATCGTTTTGCCTGGTTGCTGAAAATCTAAATGGGAGTCAGTAATGTCTCAATCCAAGCTGCTCTATTGTTTTAAACATTGCTGTGTTTATTTCACCCCTTCCCATTCGTTATGCAAAGAAACACTGTGAGATAAACAAGAAGCATGAGTAGTTGCATGGAGCCTGCCAGAATTCCCAAATATTTCATATTTTGGCTCCCGGGATGAATTCAGTCTCCAGACCACCTAACTAGAGAACAAGCTGGATGTTGTAAATGCGATTGGCCAAGATTACAAAAACTTTTGAGTTAAATCATTTTGCACTGCTCTACTAACAAAATTTCCTCACCATCCACCTATTTTTTTTTTAGATCACACCTTGTCAGGGTGGTCTTGTGCTTGCACACCAGCCAGCAGCTCATGGAAATACCATTTCAGTGATGGCGTTTCCAGTGACTGCCAGACACAGGGATTTTAGAGACCCGTCCCGGGTACAGCTCAAGATAACCGACAGGCCATGACCCTGGCAAAGGGTTTGGAGATAGAAAGCCAGGCTTAATAAGGGGTTTAACTAACACTGCTCACAAGTCATTGTACAATCAAATGTACAATGTTCTTTGTACAATGTTCTTTGTACAATGTACAAATGTTCTTTGAGCTTCATCATCTATAACATGCAATTGTTGAACAGATAAACATGGCAGAGTCCAGGCAAGTCAGCCATTTTTTGGGACAAGTAGTTCAACCATGTAAAGTATGAAATAATTTTCCTGAGGACCACATCCACAAGGCATCAGTCCTACTAGCATGGCATTAGATTCATTGCCCTGCTGAGATAAACTTTTTTTTCTCCATTTTTTGTATCCCTTTCTCCTCTGCCTTTAAGTCCACTGCCTCCTCTGTGCTTTGTGCAGGTGTAGTTTGCTAGACTGCTTCATCCCTTCCCAGGTGTGAAATAAATTCTTGCCTTCAGCAGAGTTCACAAGCTAGTCATATGCTTCACTTCCTTTGCGTTTTCTAATTCAGTCTTTTTTCTACATCTACTCTCCAAGAG
Source organism: Scopus umbretta (assembly GCA_013400535.1). Taxonomy (NCBI): domain Eukaryota; kingdom Metazoa; phylum Chordata; class Aves; order Pelecaniformes; family Scopidae; genus Scopus; species Scopus umbretta. The sequence continues at coordinate 57,191 of VZTL01025440.1, read as the reverse complement.
GCCTATCTTAGAAGAAGTGTCTTCTTTTTTTGTGTTCACCAGATTTCTTGTACTGGCTAGGAAGAAGTACTCCACATATTCTGATTTATAGCGTTGTCTTACATTCTCTCCAGATTATATATTTTTGTATGCCAAAGCAATAGGCTATTAAAGTTGCTATGTCTAAAAATATGGGTTCATATTTCTTCCATTCAACTGTCTGCCTGGACATACAGCACCCCAATTCTACTGAAGGATTCAAAGTGATGATGTCAATCAAATGTTGGTGGCACATCTTCATGGCAATTGTTTTACTGTGATCGAAACTGTTGTACATAGTGCCCATGTTTCAGTCAACATTCACAAATGCTCTGTTTCTGTCACTGTATTGATGTGTGGTTGCTCATCCTTCCTGGCTGAAAAATGAGAGGAAAAGCTCTGGTTGTGTTCCCATGCTAAGCTGCATAAACAGTATTTCCAGAGAACTGATAGGGAGTTTGCGGCTTCATCCTGGAGAAAGAGAGAGTGAAAATGCATCTCTCTCTTAAACTCACTGCTCTCAGTTCTGATTTTCCAGCAGCTGGCAAAGCAAGGCAAGTCACAGTAGAAAAGTTCCGTAGAAAAATAAAGTCTTTTATGTTAAGACATTCCTCTTTCACTGTGAAAATACCGATGGTCACTGATATCTGTTCCTGCAGCAGAGGGTGCCCGCTCATACGTTGCAGCAAAACAGCACCAACCTTAGCAGATCTACCAAAGGCTTCAGAGTACCTGGCACATATGCCAGTGAGCCTACAGCCTAAAAAGCAAACAAAGAACCAGACAGAAAAGCAAAATAAAGCCTTAAGGAAAAAAACCAGTGCAGCGTGATCAAGGGCCACACTTCCTACCATCCCGTCTCTCCAAGAAACTGAAGCATCCTCACTTGCTTCTCAGCCAAGGTATAGGAAATCACATTAGATGTTCCCCTAAACATTAACGGTTGCCTTTCACCTTACTTTTTACAGATAAACAAGAAAAGTTGTATTACAGGTATTTACACCATTACCATCACCACATGTACTGAAACTAGAGAGCCCATGAGGCTTCCCCAGGGAAAAAAAGCAGCTTCTACATATCTACACCAAAGTACTGCTGTGCTAAACCCATCTCTCCACCTTCAGTCTCCCTCCCCTTGTGTAGTCACATATGAACACACATACACAGTTGAGGGTCCTGCTCTGAAGAGGAAAAAAAAAACCCAAAACAGGTTTCGCTTCAGCTTTGCATTGCAATTTTTCTTTCAATAGTTGTTAGATAGCAGCATGCAAAACTTCACTCTCAAACTTGATTCAGCAGAAGCTCTTCACAGACAGAATACAAAGCCCCACGTAAGCCTTGTGGAGAAGAAGGAGGGCTTTCAGCTGTGTTATTTTATGATAGGGTAAGTCTGGCTCCTTACAAAGTTTATATGGAGTCACCAAGGGAGTAAGAGAAAGGAAAGAGGATTGTTAGTAACATACTCTCTCTTCAAGGTTCTTTCTCAGCACATCCTTGTCCTGGACACACATTTATTTATTTATCTGACTTAAAAAATTCATACTTTTTCACAAGCAATTTAGCAGCAGACAAGAACCCTGCTTAATATTTGCAGAAGTAGGGCAGGCTTACCTTTATTTCCAGATGACAGGACTGGTCTGGCCGGGGGCCCATGCAAAAGTAATCCAATGTCGTTATTGTTACTAAGTTGTCCTAAAGAAGGTTGGGGGAGGTTTATCTTTTACAGCACTCCTTTCTAATGAATTGGCAACACATCTGACTTAGGTCCTTGTAGAGGGCCTCCCTTGAGCCCTCTCACCCCTACTTGTTACTGGCTTCCTGCTGATTTACAACAAAACTTTGACATTTGGTCTGCTCCTTAATAAGGGCCTGTGACATTGCCCAGGTATGAAAAAGGGGAATAAAATTATGTGGGTTAAAAATGATATAGCTCTTTGAAGGTGGAGACAGCAGAACAGGGCTTCAAAGTCCAGAGAGAAAAACGATACCCACAGAAGGCTCTTTGTTCGGAGGGCTCGGCTGGCATAAATCTCCTGGCTGCAGTCCTTTATACCGCCTCTAATTATTTGAAACCCATTTATCATTTGAGCATCAAATAATTAGAACTGGTGTAAAGAAACAGAGAAGAAGGAAGGAAGGCAGGAAGAAAGGAACGGAAGGAACAGACATCGCAGGCCATTCAATTGGGTGATTTTGAACAGGAAGACCTTATTGAATTATCTTGATAAGGTGACTTGAATAATTCCTGAAGTTCAAGGAAAAGCAAACCAGGCCCCTTTATCGTCCGTATTACAGGAGTATCAGAAACCCCTGGGCAGCAAAGGAGAGGTGAGATGCTAGAGAATACAAACTTAGCAAAGAAGATTCAAATTAAGCACTGGAGCTACGATAACTCCCTGAAGTTTCTGTCTGAAAAAGCAGTGTTGTTTAGGAGCACTGCCTACAATTCAATACAGCATTACAGCTCTCTGGTGTCAGAGAGACCTGAAAAGGAGCGTACGTGTTCTTGCACACAGTAAATGCCAACCTAATTGAGTTCCTGCACTGCAGCATGAGCAATGCAATGATCAAGCACTTTGTTCAAAATTTCCTGAAGGGCTGAAATCCTGCCCTGACTTACACTTTTTTTTGCAAAACCACCAACTTCAAAAGGATTGCATGGGTTAGCAGTGAAAACAGAGTATTTCTTGCTGGGTGGTACTTTATTGGTCTGGCCAGGAGCCAGGGCAAAAGTAACATGGTGGTGTTATTGTTATTCAAATGTTCTGAAGTTCTTCTGTAGAACTATATAGCGATACTCACTCACCTTGGTCTCAATTTCTTTTATTATTTCTCTGCTTTCTGCAAAATTTTAATACAAAGTAAAGTTGGGCACAACTTTTATAGAGAAAATCTGTGCCTCTCTAACATGACCTCTGTATCTAGACAGGTGGCAACAAACAGTGGATAAAGGCAAGGTTATCACTCGGTTTTTACTTATGAAAGTTCCCCTAGAAACAAAGAAAAGGACAAGGGGGAAAAGAGATTAAGATGAAGGAGCAGAAAAGAGCATGAAGCTGGCTAAGAAACAGAAAACACATGCGAGGAATTAATTTCCAGAATTATGGAATATTGGATCTGTGTTATCAGGTACAGGGGTCAACATGCTGTAGCAACAGGTGCCAAAGATATCACGCAAAGATTTCCCATGGCCCCCAGGAGGACGGGGAAGGAGGAGCAGCCATGTGTCTGCGAGAGGCAGCTACTCCCCGCTCCCACCAAGCTCAAACCCGAGGGGCACCTGGAGCTGAGTGCGCATCTCGCCCGGCCCCCGGTCCTTATCTCACGCGTATCAGTCGACGGGCAGCATTTTGCCTTGAGGAGCAACACCATTTGGCGCCTGCAGAGTTCCTACTGCTGTTTTTAAACTGTAATTTGGGAAAGCAAGTGCTGCCTGGTATGCCATCTTGGGCCTGCTGTGCCGGTGACTTGCACAGTCACAGAAAAAAGGCTCCAGGGTTGCCTGTGGGGGACTGGAGGGGGAATCAGGACAGGAGGCATGCTGACAGAGAAACGCTGATGTTTTTGATGGACGCCTGCTGGGACCGTGAACAGTGGCCCAGGTCAGGGAAAAGATGCTCAGATGCTCAAGGCAGCAAGTAATGGAGCGAATACCCTGCAGCAGAGGTCTGGGCTCAGCATCATACTCCAGCACGGGTCTGAGAGCCAGGGGCCCACAGATGAACCACAGAAGTGCCGGGCTCAGTGGCCAGCCCCTGCTACCCTTCCCCTCCCTGTAGCTGTGCCTCCAGCTTGCCTTGCAACCCCCTCCTCCTTACCCTCTTCCTCCACGCAATGACCCCCTGTGCTAAAAATACCCCCCTGCAGCACTTGGTACAATAGATAAGCCTGGCAAAGCTCTTGTGGGAGACGCTGTGGCTTCACATCTGCTTGTTAAAAATATCACATATTATTTAAAAAAAAAAAAAAAGTTTCTTGTGACTAATTTCAACAGCAAACCATATGGTCTTTTTACTTCTCCTGCACTCATAATAATTAAATGGCTAATTTCCCCTCTTAAACTACCTTCGGCCCACAGAAGGAAACAAAGGAAATCACAGCTATTCAGCTACAAAACATCTTGTTAAAGCACAGCAAAGAGTTATGCAATTAACCCCACAAAAGCCGGAATTTCACAGTTATATCTAACACTCCAAGTTAACAAGAACAGGCTTTAAATTGAGCCTTTTTTTTGTTGTTTCTGTTTGCTGGCACGGCAGTCACAGTTAAGGTCAGGTGTCAGACCAGATTTAAGCCATAAATGTCTGTTTTCTTGGTTTTTTGTGAGCCGGAGTCAGCGCCTTATTGTGATTTAAATCAGCCACTGGGTGCTTTGGAGGAGGCTTCCATTAAACTGGGAAACAAAGAATATGATTGCTTTCACGGCACAAATGCCTGCATATCTCCCCGTGCATTGTATGTACTGCAGCAAGAGCCCTCGATGCTGGTGTGCTGCGTGTGCGACCGTCGTGGTTTATAGCTTCATTTCAGGGCTGTTTCGGGGTGGCTCAGGCCTCGCCATCGGCAGCTGGCAGGTCCTGCCTGCCAGGGCCAGCCCAACCGCACTCTTCAGCCTTGCACCTGCGCCAGAAACTTCCGATTTTGGAATCCCATTTGGAGTCCGTCAGGTCATTGCTCAGGAGCAGTGGGATGCTAGGGATTTTTAGAGTTTTTTTTGGCAAAGCAGCAGGGAGCCCTTCTCTGTGACACAGATTCAAGAAAACGCTTTAAGAAGTGCCTGGCTTGAAGCACATGGCCGGTTTAATTTAGGCAAAAGGAGCTGGGATGGTCCTAGAGAGATTATTAAATTAGCTGAGAAGGTGCTTGAAGCAGAGAAGCAGTCCTTCATGCTACAGACTCAGAGCAAGTCAAAGTCCAGCAAAGGAGACCGCGCTGCAGACTGGTACTGCTGGGTGATGCTTCGAGCATCGTCTCTTATGGGGTGTGGGACTCAGCAGCTGCCCCCAAAGGTGGCAACTTTGCTGCAAAGCCAACAGCACTCACGTTATCTTTCAGTTATCTTCCATTTCCTCCTGTTCCTGGTTAAACAACCCCAAGGTCTGTAGCGTGGGACGTGCCGGTGGAGCCTGGGGACCCCTGCAAGGGACAGCGGGATGCCGTATGGGGACACATCCCCAGTACCCAGCCAAGCGATGAACTCTGCCAGAGGAGCAGCAGTTTCATGGAGGAGGACGCCCATGGCACGGTACAACGAACTGCAATGTAATTGCATTCAATGAGACAGAACGACGTTTCTGAACTTGATGGCTTAGGTGAGGGTGCCCATTCACCCGCTGTATCGGAGTGCTCAGATTGGCACTTAGGAGATTAAAACGGGTATTTGGGTGCCTAAATGCCTGTCTGAAAATTAAAATTTAGAACTGGGTACCTTCATTTAGACAATCAGGTTTGAAAATTAGAGTGAGAGATTGCATGCCTGAGTATAATTTAGAGCGCAGACTCATTATGGATATTTTTATTGTTTAAGAAAATCCTTTCTGACTGGAAACGAGGCAATGACCAGGACTGTAAAGACTGAAGAAAACTATGATGGTGCTGGGCAATTTTCTTGATAAGATGAGCCACTAGATGACACTTTGCATAATAATATGATGGACTGAATATTTCCATGCTACATTTTAATATTCTGGCTTGGTAAAGCCTATTATGGGCTGGTGCCAGGCAGCCCACAGACCATAAAGCTAACTAGGGCCTTCTTAAAGTACCTGCCTTCCTGATAAGGCAGGTGGCTGTTAGCTATGTCTCATGGATCCGAGCAGGAGAAGGAAAATAAAAGCAGAGAGAAGGAATGAGCAGAAAAAGGATGACCACAGAGCCACAGACAGAAAAGGAAGGAGCTGTGGCCTGGAAACTGGCCAGGGGAAGATGTGGTGAAGAGGAGGCATCTTGTGTGGCAGAAAGGTGTGACAAGGTGGGACTTTAAGAGGGTGAACAAAGTAGCAGCAGGGTCTGAAGAGATAAAAACTGGTGACAAAAGTAAGAGTGGGAACAGGGAGGAAAAGGATAGTGGAGTTGGGGAAGACGGAACAGAGCGGAAGAGAGAAGAAAGGAGGGTGCCATTTGGGAGGAATTAGAAGCTAAATATCCACTCATAAATTCATAGCAATATAAAATACCAGTATTTCAGCCAGGAAGAATGCTCCACATGTTTTCCCGTGCAGCAGCCTTCAAAGCCAAGAGAGAAGAAAGAACAGAGGAGAGCAGACAACATGACTGTGTGTTTCAAGTTGGTTTCTTATATTTCAGACAGTTTATTTATGTATCTAGCATTAAATATAAAAGCATAGAAGAACATCTTTTGATTGTACTATGAGGTACTGTTGCCACTGATTAAAGAATTGAATTTAGAAGGAGATGTAGCTCTCTGTACAAATAGAAAATAGCTGATTTAGATTTCTTATATTACACTATTTATCTATCCCTGTTTAAGAAAATAAATACACACATCCACTGGAATTTTCTTGACCAGTTATCAGCATCGCTCCCTGTGATGTGGATCTAAATACTCCAGTTTTTACTGCACTTTCTTTCTTTATGATCCAGCTGGGAAATGACCAAGAATGTAAGCTTTATCATAAAACATTGCAATGTGCAAATTACTTGCACCAGCACAGCTGTGGAATTTCTTGTTTTGGTTGGGGTTTTGGGTTTTTTGGTTTTGTTTTTGCTTTTTTGGTTGGTTGGTTGTTTTTTTTTTTAATTTATTTTCTGAATGACTTGCTAGTTTTTAGTGAAAGCAGCTAATTTCAGTGAAGTTGGCCATTGCAAAGGGTTTGCATGAAAGTGCATGACAGCCATGCCCAGTGGAACTGCAAGGGCCAAGGGAAGCTTCTATTCATCCTGCAGGCTAGCAGCCTGTCTGCAACCACTGGTATTTAAGCAGAGCAGACTGGCTGGTGTTGCATCTCCGTTGTAGCATCCCTGCACTGCAAGTCACTGAAATACATAGGTCCTGCAGATCTTTGATGATTTGACTCCCAATGTGTTTGGCCTTGAGTGTAATTGGAAGACTGTGTATCAGCATAGATGGTGTTAGCCTTTCTTTTGTGAAAGCAGATAAATAGGGCAGATACACTGGGCAAAAAAGGCTGATCACTCAGCCTACTCTTCACCCCCTCCAGAACCAGGAATCTCCAGTCCTCAGGATGGTTGCAAGAGAGTCCAGCAAATTTTCAGGAGCAGGTGTACACAAGCTCTTTGAAATAGGAAAGGAGCAGATCAAATACCGAGGAACCCTTTTCTTCCTTTGCTTATTGCCTTTTGTTGCTACCTTTGCCTAACATAAGAGAAGCCTAGTTTAATATTACAACACAAGACAGCAGTCATAGAGGTGCTGTGTAGGTAATGCTTACTGATGACTTTTGACCGGCAAAGAAAGTCAGTTAGTCTGAGAGCAAAGGGAATTTTTTAGCCTCTCTGCTGCTGAGGTGTCCCATGTTTCTGCTGTGGCTCTTGGCAATATCCTGCTTAGAAACCAGTACTTGAGTCACATAATGATGCTGGAAACAATTGACTAAAAGGAATGGGGTATGAAGAGTCAAAGAATTAGAGAATGTGCAAATCCACAGGATGGTGGGAATGCAGCACCTTGCTGTCGCTTACAGATGCTAACAGAAAATTACTGGGTGCAAACAGATCTCCAATTATAGCCCACTCCTCCACAGCTAACATATTCCCAGCATTATCTTCACAAAGCGTTTCCACTTTCCCTTAGGGATACCTACTTCTGTTTTGGAAAAAGAAATCACAGTTGCATGGAATCTAGAACACAGCAAAGTCATAGAGACAGAACAAATTAATCTAATTTAACAATGAGATTGGTAATTTTTAAAGGTGAAAATCAGTTTACAATTTCCATCTGTCCCCATGGAAGTCAAAATACGTTTTGACTTTCACATCTGTGTCTGACAATCATAATCCATAATACAAACAGTAATAAAATTTCCCTGCCCTATGACAAAGAGGTACCCAGAAACACAGGCAAGCATTTATCAGTTCCCTCTCCCACGTCACCAAGTGTGGATGTTTACAGTCAGATATGCCTGCCCAAACCTGCCATAGACAGGCCCTCCTGCACTACTTAAATGCATTTCCTTTTTAAAATGTGATTTTAGGCTCCCAGTTGCAGGTTCTCGATTTGGAAAACTGGGAACATGTTACTGTCATAACACAAGGCACATTTGGCTACTTCTCCAAGGGTCAGCATCCGATTTCTGTGCAGAAAGTGAGGTGAGTAGCTTCACAGTCATTCCCTGCAGCCATTTAGTGGCCTCTCTAAACTGCTACTTGTTTTAGAGCTGAAGTCTTTGCTGAAACACAAAGTCTTTGCAACTGGAAGTCATTGTTGAAAAGACATGTACAGCCATTCCCAGGGAATGGTGAGTCGAGAGTGTGCTACTTTACTGGAAAAACAGGTACAGAGCATTACCTTAGCAAGCACTGCTAATCCTTTGCTTCTATCAGCACTTGGATGTCCAGAAAACCAACAGGACTAAGTGGGGAGGTGAAAGATGTAACTCAGGTGTAGCCCACTGAACTCCAGTGTAGAAAGTGCCAGGAGAAAATCTTGACATTCCTAAACTGAATTTCTCTTACCGAATCAAGGCTAACAATTTTATTTTTATATTGATTGCCTCTTGCACTCTGAGGTCCTTGAATGAAGGGCATTTTATAAATGTAAATTTGATGGACTGATACATTTATATTCATGAGAACGTAGCTGGAACTAAGCAGGTTAGTGTTAGCTTACACTCCAATTTTGTCAATAATAATCAGGAAAAGGAGGGATTAATGGCTCACCCTTATAATCTAATCATACCAATGATATCTGCTAACCTGGACAATGCACGAACATACCTGTTATGTCAGGTTTGAATAAGCAATGATTTTCCAAATCTACAGTTAACATTTAGATGTTGTGTGGGTTTTGGCACCCATTTTCATTTACCATTTGCTGCAGAAACGTTTATGTATAGCAACATGCAAACAATTCAGGGTTCATATCATGGAGGGGATAAACTATGAGCGTGAACAAAAGATGGATAAATTTATACAACTGAACCATGGGTGGACAGCAGGTATTCATGCTGTAGACAAATATAAAATGAGAAAAGAAATTGTAATGCAGCTGGGTTCAAGCCTGTTTGCCTAGGCAAGGCTCACAGAAAAGTGTATTAATGCCACTTGCTAAGCACTATGGTAAGCATGGTAACAGTCCCCAGCACCACAATCATTGCTAAGAGCCTTCCACGTTGCACAGCTACTCTGGTGGTCCACTGACAATGCTTGCCATAGAAGCACTGACATATGCCATACGCTGCTATTTTATCGCTCGGGCTGTGTAACCTTGTCTGGAGCAGAAGCACAAGCACAGTGATAACACGGGCAGCTGCTAGCACCCTGTCTGTGTCACTGGCCAACTCTTGCACGGTGGCCCTACCTCTCATTGCCCCAGTGTTGCTATCACTGGCAGCAGGACAATAGTAGCAGGTTTCTCAAGCAATACTATCCCACTGCTCAACCTCCAGACTGTCCATTTTCCTCAGTGCATCTTAATAATTTTTTTTTTAATTGAACTAGCATCTAACCCAACTTACCCTGAAGTTGTTGGGTAGAAAATAGGTCTTTTGGCTCTAGCCGGAAATAATGCTTTGACCACTGTGGAGAGGAAGTGTGCATTGAGCCCGACATCTGTCAGAGCCTGTAGCCCTCTGCTTGTCTGTGCCAGGAAATGCAGTCCAATTTCTACGCTCCTGTGGTCTAACTGACGAGCTGATTTCTCAAGCCCCTTCATAACTACTGATGCTAACATCCTTCTTTCTCAGGGATGTTTCTTACAAATTAAAGCGATATTGCAACTCTGAGACCAGTGTTGTAAAGGTGACAGTGGTTTTTGTTCCGATGCTTTTGGTCCCAGTTTTCACAAAGGCAGCGGGGACATGGGCCACAGCACGTCTTGTCGCTGCTACTTCTTTCACCAGCACGTACACCAGAAAATGGCTGGAGTTAGATGACACCTCAGTAAAAATGTGACCACCCTGACAACCTCGGGTCTCTGAGAGCCACTGCCATTCGCACAGCCAGATGAGAATTAATGAAATAGCGGGAAATGAATGTCTGTGTGTACCTCACATTGTATTATATTACATTAGTGCAAAAATGGCCTGAGTGACCTCATGGAGCACTTGTGTGATGAGAACACCCTTGTGAAGCTACAGCTGTTTTGAACTATTAAACGTTCATAAGCCAGACGTGATTTCCCTGCAATGCTTCTGCTAAACGAGTGGCTACGTATTGCATTAGCATTCCCAGATGCCCTCCCTCGGCTCAAGCAGCCTGGGGGTAAAAAGGCAGGAAGGCTCTGGGATGCACTTCTGTGCCTGAGAGCTGCAGCGCAAATCACCCTAATTGTTTGTTAGATGAACAATGATCACTAATTAACATTGTTAAAATGTCATCAATGATCACTAATTAACATTGTTAAAAATTTGTTAACAAAGGAAATTTAACAATATCTTAATTAGGAAGGATTTCTAATTTGTGATATAGAGCATGTTAGACAAACAAGGCACAACTCTCCCTTTGTTTTTCAGCTCTGCAGCAGGAGAGATTACATGATATGACACAACACATTCTGCGTTTGCCGTTTATCATTCTACGTCCTCGACACACTTCTGCTGTATAATTACAGCCGGGGCTAATTTTACCTGTGTTATTGTTTGCCCTGTAATTTAGAGAGAATAGGCCATGTTGATGCTACGTGATTCAGTCTGGGGCAGTCATTTGGCTTTTTGCCACAGAACTACTGCTCACATGTTACTGCAATGAAGTGCATGCATTGCAAAATAAAAAGAACCTCCTCAGTGTTTTAATTTACTTAATGATATGGTGTAAGGGTAGCAGCTTTCTCCAGGTTTTCTTTTTCTAAATGTAATTTATCCACAGCCACTAACATTTCAGGGCTGTGTTCTACTTCAAAGCCACTGTACATTGTTGGAAGAAGTCCCCTCCTATTATCTATTACTTAATTATTAAAAAGCGTCTACTCTGTTTTCATAAATTATCTATGTATCAGGGATGTCAGCTTATGAGGAGGAAAGACATGCACGTATACATGCACACAGGCTTGGGGAGGTTACGAAGTTAATTATTCCTGATGGAAAGTAAGTAATAAATTAAAAAACCTGAATATATTTCAGGCAGTCCTGGAGACAGAGACTGCGAAGGTTTTGAGAACTTCCGTAGGAAATTATCTTTAAAAGTAACTCAGACAAATTGGCACACTCGCCTTGGTTATGCTCTGCCTGGCAGAATACTCCAAATATCTGACATAGTTCCTGAAGGGAGCATGTTGACTGCATAGTGCCAAAGCCTGTCTCTAGTGGACTCCTGTTACCAGAGCAGGGGGAACTTTATTTGCTCATTTGTTTTGGTGGAACCGATGTACAGACCCTGGGTTTGAGGAAATGCAGCTGAATGGTTAAGGCTCTGCTTGTTTTTTATACGTAGGAATATAAAGATTTCCTGCTTCAGCACAGACCTGCCCATCTGGTCTGGGCTTTAATTCCATATGTTGTGTGGCGATCATCTGCTTGGGGTGATGGATCACCCTTCCTTTTCTCCCTTTATGAGGTGCTTCTGCATGTTTTCATCCTCTACTGTCCTCCTTCCAAAGGGCTGGGAAAATTGGGATTCACTTTTGCATGGAAATAGTCTTTGGGCTCCTGCCTTCTCCCCAAACATGCTCACCACCACCTCAAAAGCAACCTGATGGGGAGTGAGAGATGTTGTTCTCAAAAAGCACCGTTTGCATTCAGATTGCCCAAGAAGGCTGGGAAAAGTGTTTGATTCCTTGCAGACCCCCCTGCATGAACCCTGGTGCTCACCCAGGCTGTGTTCAGCCCCCAGCGACGCAGGTTGCGTATGCCCACAGCGCGCCACTCGTGCTGGCTGTGTTTTGGGGAGGAGAAGGCTCCTTCAGCCCCTCGACAAATTCATGCAGACACGGGGGTGTGCCGCTCCCTACGCAAATGGATGCTCTCACACACGAAGTGGGGCAACTCCTTACACCTAAACCATCAGCATACCACCTGACGGTTAGAGCACTTTTCCGGAAAATGGGAAAAGTGGGTTCAAATTTACCCCGGGTACAAGGGAAGCCAAACTTCTGATGTTCCCCTTTGCTTTCCTTACAAGTGCCAAATGGTGTGTCTGGGATTTCACCAAAGGTTTCCTGTCCCATGTTTTGTTTTCAGATTTTGGTTTAGCAAGGAGAGAGAAAAAAAAAGAAAAGTTAAAATTCTGTTCACTGCTATTTTTATTTTTTAATTCCTTGCTTGCTTGGGGAATAAACCCAGCAAAGTAATTATTCTCAAGGTCTTGTCTTGCCTTCCTAAAGTGTTATTGGAAATTTAATAACACTTGTTTTCTTAGGAATGACATTGTTTGGCTCCAGTTACATAGGGACACTTACTTTGTCCCTTCTCTCCATGCTTATTGCACTCTCATGAAATGCATTGTCTTAATGCATAAAGCCATTCTGATACTTGTTCTCTAAGGTTTCTAAAAAAGACCTTGCTTTTTTTAGGCCACTGTTAGAGTGGCAGTCTGATATACTTTTTCTGGAAGGTTCATTTTTTCAGACTTAGTTGACCATATAAGTACTGAAAACAATATATATCATTGCTTTAATTTGGCTTCTGAGAAAGATTTTTAATCTTTGATTTGAAAAATAATACAATTTTAAAAGCTGTTCTCGAATTATCCTGTTTGCAGCTAATCCTTTTCTGCTTCAGATGCTACAATTATATTCTGATATTCTTCTGAAAAGATATTCCAAAATTTTAAGTTTGCTGTCATTCACACAAGTCCTTCACACATGAGACCACGTATGCATCATTTTTATTCCTATCAGGTTCATCACCCCCTCCTGTATATCTCAAAACGATCTACTTGCTTTCCAAAGCTCGCCTCTGACTCCCCATATTTTGCTATGTGACCTCTCATTTACTTCTTCTGCCTCTTTCACATGCCCCTCATGGTGTTCTGCAGCTGGGACTGTCACCTCTTTGGCTGTATGCATGATAGAGATACCCATCTTTCCAGCTAGATGAGCTGCGTCAGTTTAAACAGCCCCTAAGATCTTTCCCCCAACTACAGTTCTGACATTTTTGCCAAATGGTAGGTGTGCTGGGTCTTAAGCATTCAGGAGAACATCCTTCCTTGTCCTCATGCCACAACGCAGTTTCACCAGTCTGTTCATACCTATCTTACCCTGGCTACAGATGTCAAAGCCAGCAGCGAAAAGTTGTCTTAAGAAAATATTAACTGTCTTCTCGCCCACCA